>PVKP010000699.1:148632-179696 GCA_004027715.1 Plecturocebus donacophilus
GGTTGGGGAGGGATAACATGGGGAGAAATGCCAGATATAGGTGACAGGGGGATGGAGGCAGTAAACTACATTGCTATTTGTGTACCTATGCAACAATCCTGCATAATCTTCACACATAACCCAGAACCTAAAGTGCAATATGATATATTAAAAAAAAAAAGCAAGAAACAAAGTATATTTATAACTTTGCTGTCTGTTGTCAAGATAACTCTGACATATCAGACAGAACATCACAGATGGCTACATTCAACTTGTACCATGCTTTTAGAGACTCAGGGACTAAGTTAAATGACACAATTGGAATAAACAAAACATAGATACCCAATATTTGCTGAACAGCGTAAATTTGTAGCAGGGTTAGCATTTCTGCATAGGCCCATGTACTTTAGAGTGATGAGTAAACATATTTGGTTCAGAAGCCTTTTAACCTTAATCACCTTGGTTGGCTCTTTATAGTTCTTGATAAATAATGAGATTTGAAACAACAGAGTATAAAACTACAGGTCCCAAACAGCATGTTTTTCCTCTGGCCTTTAAGCTCTGTGTCATAATGGATTACATATATTTAAGTTCCTATTTCGTTACCCAGTTAAACAACTTACTAATATGTCCTAGAAGTACTAGAAAACTATAAAGAAGCAGCCAAGCTCAATATTTATAAATAAGCACATCTTGGAATCCTGAGTTACCAGCCATAACTTCTTTTCTTTTCTAGTAATGTAAATGTATTTATTAAACTTTTCTCTGTATACATGCATTTCTGTGCATTACACTTTGCTAGACATAGTGACATTTTAGAGCTGTATATTCCAATAATATACAAACAACAAATCCTTTTGTCCAAAAGATTTCTAACACTCTTTTCTTCACTAAAATAAAATGAAAATCACAATTGTCTAGATGAGGACTGATTTGGGGCTTTCAGGTGGAGTGTTATGCAAACGACTTCAGTTTATAGCCTACTCATTTTAGCACACACAAGCCAACTAAGTACAGAGCAACAGAATTCCATCCTTGCTTTAATAGACTATTTGAACAAAATTTAAACACTGTTTTTAAACTAGTTCCATTATTGCACACAATTGGCGTTTAGGGTAACACACATCTTAGACATAGGGAGTCATAATGTTTTCTGGTTATTCAACTTATAATACTCCTTTTCAAGGCCATGTATAAAGTATAGCATCAACTGCTTTCAAATGTTATTTACCAATAAAATTTTACACTTTTTTTTTTTCTAACACATTGGTGGCACTGACTCTGGTTAAATTGTTAAGAAAAAACTCTAGACTGTGCTTGCAAATTTAAAGCCTATCCCTAGAGCTTTGTTAGTTTACACAGCCAAACAGTATAGAAAACTAGATAATTAGAGGTAGCTGGGGTTAAGATTGCCCACCGAGTGGCAAAAGAGAAGGCTAGATGGAAATGGGTGCCCATGAGTAGCAGTTGAATTGACTAATTTATTGGAAGCCATTTAAACACTGTAAATGGCCAAAAATACCAGAAAGAGACACGTATTTCTCTATGCAAGGCCTCATATCTTTACATATGTTATCCTTTTTGAAGAATGTATCATTTTTCTCACTTACCTTTACCTGGATAACCTATCCTCATACTTTAAAATGCACCAGAGATGTTAACCATCACTCTACCTGCCCGAGGTGCTCCCTTAGCATCCTGTACTCACCATATTGTATGGAGTTGTCCATGAATGCTGCAATGATTAACATGGAAGAAAGGCATGTCTTTTGTTTCTGCAATCTCAGTACCTGACACTATTCCTGGCACATTGTATTTGTTTAATAACTGATTGTTGAATGAATAAATAAATCATCAACTTCAAGAAAAAAGCAAGACTGTGAGGGAATCATAATCAGAAAAACATATGAAGTGCACTACATATCAATTCTGATTTCAAATATTAATAGAAGGAAGCTGATAAAACCAATATTTATTGGCTTATGCCTAAAACTTAGAATACTGAATTAAGTTTTTTTAAATAAAATAAATGAAACACATTTATTAAGTAGATGTTATGTTATAGAAATTTATGTATATTCTATTAGGTATTTTGAAGTAGGTATTCTTAAGTCCCATTTTAGAGATAAAGAAACTAATGCCTAGGAAGGTAAATAACTTACCCAATATTATATAAAATAAATGAAAGAGCTGAAATTTGAATCTAGGTCTCTCTGACTCCAGAGTTCCTATTCTCCCACCTACATACAAGACCAGGAGGATTTAGTCTACCCCTTGTTCTATTTTAGGATTTACTCATGCATACCCAGTCCAAAAAACCTGTCAGCTCAGATTGGAAATAGTCAGGGTTGCTCTGTCACTAAGTTAGCTTAGAAAAATTTTATATTTCCAGATGAAAATATATTTCATCTGGAGCTGTCTACACAAGTAGGGCTTAACTATAAGATACCCCTTCAAATATTGGCCTCGGTTTCTAGGTCGATTGTTCCTGATGAGCGTTCATCCCTCATCACAGTGATGTATGGAATCTCATTAGTTGGCATCCCTTCTGTGATAGGTCCCCAGAGAGCATGACTTATTCTTTGGTGCGTGCTGCCGGCTATCAGCATGGTTCACCAAAACTGACAAGAACCTGCTTCATTAACACAGCTACAATACAACCCCTCTGTCACTATGGTCATATTTTCTGATCTGTCTATTGATCAGCATCTTCCATGCTTCTTATCTCTGGCCTTCTGCTTTTGTGAATGCCTGGAACCCCAAACTCCTTTAGAGTGAGTTTTGTTTCCATTTTGCCTCCAGAGATTTGCTTGTCAATCTTAGACCTTAAACATCTCTCCATATGAATGCATCCATATTTTTTAGTAGAGATTAATTGCAGAGAATGAACTTTCTTCTTAAATATGGTACATTTTCTGAACATAAAATATAGCAGAGGTCCACAGAAAAGTATAATAGTCATACTCTCAGGAAATGAATAAACTTTGAGAGAAATAAAGTGACCCAATGAAGAGTCAAGAAGTCTCCCATTTATTCAGTTTAGTCATCCCTTTAGGCAAGCCACAGAATTTACCTCATCTCCAATTCTTCCATTTATACAATAGAAACATTGATACCTGTATTGCAGAGTGACAGCAAGGATTGAATTGTATGTGTGCTTATGTGAATCTATGTCTATATGCATGTAAGTACTAGATACATTGATTAAAGATGTACCTTACAAAAAACAAATGTGCAATTGATATTTTCACAATAGAAAAAGTATTTTTTAATTAGGCACAACTCCAAAGCTGTATCTTATTTACAAACCAAGTAGACAATAGATCTTTACTTTTTTATGCGGAATACATTTCAAGACTGTAGCTATCTTTATCAATAAACAAATGAAATACTGATAATATTGATCTCTTTGTTTTAGGCTCAGTGTTTTCTTCTAGTCTTTGAAGATAGTCAATGCTTAATCAATGTAAGCCATAAAATAATTTGGAGAAGATGTATTTGTTCCCAAGTAGCACTATCTTCCTGTGGCTACTTCTAATAATAATGATAGCAATAGGGGCACCTAATAAATATCGAACACTTAGTCTTTGCCAAAGGCTGATGTCATCCCTTTCATGTAATAATTCAGTGAATTATCATACTTACAAGCACACACATAAAAATTATGTAAGCACAGAACTATTATTCCAAATGTACACAGGAAAGCATAAAGCACAGAGCAGTTAGGCAGCTTGTCCAAGGTAATATAGCTAGTATCTAATGAACTTGGAATACAAATCCAGCACTGCACTTAACTCTAAAGCCATACAGCCTCTTTGACTTGGAAAACACCACATCCTTTCACAAACTAACATACAAACTTGAAATACATTTGCATTTTGAGCATATGTCTGAAATATTGTTTCTCCATAGTGGCCCTTAATTTAAGAACATTACTAAAGATGTCCATCTTCAAATTATATGTGAGAACTTGATAATTTTCTCAGAATATATTTGGTTTAAAAGCATGCATCTTAATTGAAACTGTTTATGTTAATAATGCCTGCTTTTATTTATGTTTGGCTATCTCAGTCAAATAACTTTTGCTTTTATTTCTCGTTTTTTTCCTAAAGTCAATTTGTATTCCTTTTATTACACTTAAAGTAATTGTTTAAATTGGGTGGTGGTGGTATTTTGACATGGCATATGAAAATAGAGCAATGCCTAATAATTATCGAGAATTCATTATTTGTCAACAACCCTGCTAAGGTGTTTTCAATATATCACCTCATTTTGAAAGAGAAATTATGTCAATGTTTTAGATGGGAATATATAATTTAACTAAAGCAATCTTAATGGTGGTAATATAGCAAGATTCCAATCCAGGTCTGTCTGATTGAAAATCTATGTTCTTTTCACTCTACCACCTTGTCGCTTCCCTTAACAGCACACAGGGGAAAGAACAGATGCTCAGTCCAGGAAAAGTAATGAGGAAAGAGACAGCAGAGCAGACTGTGGGATAAGAAAGAACCATTTGAGAGGAGAAAAATCCTCAAAGTTGGAAAAAGAAAAAGGATCCACAGCAGTTAGCACACAGTGTTGGTATAAGCTGAAACCACTTAGGTCGCCTCTATGAAGCAATGGTCTTCCCTGATCTTTATTCGCACTTAGTATTTCTTCAAAATGCAGACTTCTTTTATTAATTGTCTCAACCATCACAACAGTTCAGCTGTATAGAGATTTAAAAACAATTAGACAAGACTGTATTGGATTTTTCTTTCAAGCTGTTTTCTAAAGAGGCAACAGAATGTTTACATTTATTATTTCATTCCATCCTAAAACAGTCTCTTCAGAAATGGTGACAGAATTAAGATTTATGCAACAACCTTATGATAGAACCAGTGCCAGACCCAATTTTTCTGAACAGGAATGTTTTTCTGAACCAAACTCATCTAAAGCATTAAAACTACTGAAGACCTAAAATGACCTCAGAAACCATCACGGAACCATTCCTCCCCTGTAGAAAGAGCTTCATCAAGACAACTCAAGAAATATAAATAGCCATTCTGTTTTTAAAGACCTTAATGGGAGGTAATTATACAGTCTTCCACAGTACCTCATTCCAGTGCTCTAAAATGTTTCTCTCGCTAAAACTGAGGGAAAGCATCAGTATGTTCATTCTTTCTGGCAAATATATAAGAGAGAAAGTCTCTGAAACCAAACATCATATTGGCAATCAAAAAGAGTGGTTTTAGAATGCTCAGGCACATATCTGTCCATGAAAGTTTCAATGGCCAAAGACAGCTGAGTGCTTAATATGATAAAATCTTAATACAGTCTTCTTAACATGATGGTATTTTCCTGTAATGTTACCAACATTTTTCTCTTTTGCATAGAAATAAAACTGTTCATTTAAGCATCATGAACACACAAAAATAGGATATGCAATTTATTTAACATATTTTTACAGAAATATTCTTGCCATAAAAAGTAATCTGGAAAATGTGTAGTCTTTATTGGAGTTGAGTGGCACGTATCTGTGAAGTGTCTGTCTTGACTGTCCACAGACCACGGTAGGGCAATTTTTGAGGGATTTCTTGTTAAAGAACATGATGATGATTTAGGTAGTTGAGCACATCCCAAGTAGTTAAGACCATGTCAGAGGTATGATCAGCTTGGATACTACCTAACACACTGTGTATGGATTTCAATGACTAGAAAGCAATATCAGAGGAGAGCTCATAATGAAAAACCTTTCAGACCACAAATCCTTGAAGAAGCAGGAACAAAGAAAGTCTGTCCCCAGCTCTCTACACAGAAAAAGAAAACTCTTCTGCGATGCAGGTAACTGAAGTATCGAAAAGGTTTTCAAATTGGTTTTATATTGTGATACATATTGGACTACTGATCTATATTTTAAAGAATATGTTTTTTTCAAGTAAATGAGGATATTGAGCAGCCTAAACATGATGCTAAGAGAAGTTACAACTTCTATTAAAACAGTAGAGGATGAATTTCAGTGAGATTAAATGGAAACAAAAAAGGGAGGGGACAAAAGGACTTGGATATGTTGGCAGAAAAGATACATGAGTTTACAAAAGAGCTTTGCATTGGGTAATTCAGACAATAGTTGGTACCATTAAATCTGTAAGTTACAAAAGTCATAAATTTGGGGTTAGTTAAGTTCAATTTTATATAATCCTGGGTAAACCCAATTTGGTTTTAAACATTGGTTTTAAGTAGAAATATTTAGGAAGAAAAAAGAGGTAGAGCTTGTGAGTGATTTCAACAGTAAAAATGTAAATTTCAGAAAAGTAAATTTTCCGGAGAAGAGTTTATTAGACTAGAAAGCAAAGGACACTACCTCAAGGGACATCTACACTTAGGAGAGGAAGAGGAATAAAAAGTCAGAACAAAAGAAAGATAATCAAAGGCAGAGGGAAGTTCATGACAAAAGATGCAGCAGCCATTCCAAATGCCAGAAGGCCCAGAAAATGACATTGATTTGCATCATGAGGGGTTATTGATAACCTTCAAGAGAGCAATTGCAGTACTTGATTATAATAGAAAATATGCTAAATCCTTAGCAACTGAAGACTGGAGTCCTGATCAGAAATATGTCAGCAATATGACAGAATAGGACTTTCCAGTCTTCATTCCCCAGCTTCATGCAGAAACATCAATTTGAACAACTATCCTTGCATAACATATTTTTACAAGAGCTAAGGAAACAGGAGAAAGATTATAACACCTGAATGTGACACAAAAATAAGAAAAGGTGCATTAAAGAGAATAGGGAGGACAGTTATACATTACCCACACCAATCCTTCCCAACTGCAGGTAGCACAGCATGGAAAGAAATATTCTCTGCTTGAGGGAAAGGGAGGGAAGTAAACAACAGACTTTGCCTTGGACTCCAACACAGGGTCACACCAGTATAACAGCCAGGCAAGACCACATGCTCCCAGACTTCAGGCTAGTATCCTCAGACTAAACCTCCAAGCTGGTGCCAAAACCAGCTGAGTTCCTACAGCCCCAGGCTTCATACTGTTCCCCAGGCCAGGTCAGAAATCCAGGCCAACTCCAGGGCCAGGCCAGCCCCTACCTCCCTAGTAATCAGGTCAGTATCTTCAGATGCAACCTCTTGGCTAAGCCCTTGGGTCCCAGGCTCCTTGTCTACCCCAGGTTTCAGACCAGCCTAGAGCCAGGTGGACTCCACACAGCCCCAGGCTTCAGGTCCACATAGCCCCAGCCTTCAGGTCCAAACAGGGCTAGCTTAACACCCCTGGCCTTTGGACCTAGGCTGGTACCCATGGACATAGGCTCCAGGTCTGCCCAGTCTCTAGCTGGCCCCAGTAGCCCCACACATCAGCAGACCCAAGGTCCAGACCTCCTCCAGCAGATACAGGCTTCAGTCCCATCTCAGTAAATCCCAGCAATTTACTGGGTAGGACATACTCAAGCTCCATGACCATCCCTGTGCATCCAAGTTCCAGGATGGCCTTCAAAGAACTAGCTTCCAGGTCAGCACTTATATACCCATGCTCTAGGCCAGCCCCAGAGGACCCAGGGTTCATGTCAGTCCCCACAGACCCATGCTCCAGGGGCAGGAACCCAGAGTCAAAACTGGTTTCAGCATACCTAGGGTTCAGCTTTACTGCAGTAAAGCCCTGAATGCCAGAGCAACACTAATGCAACCCTCATGAACTCCTGCAAATCCAGGCTCCAGGCCAGCCCCCAGTGGACCCAGAAGCCATACTTGTCCTATGAACACAGGCTTCAGGCCTGCTGTAGTGCCAAGCCAGACTCTGTGGTCTCAGGCTCCAGGCCTGTCCTAGAAGACTCAGGTCCTAGGCCTATCCCAGTGCCTGGTAAGTCCCTCAGACTCTGACTCAAATCTCATCCCACCAGTATATCAGCCATGTGGATCCAAGTTTTAGGCCAACCCCTACAGATGCAGGCTCCAGGCCTATCCCCATGAACTCAATCAACAGGTCTACCCAAGTGGATCCAGGATCCAGGCCCAGTCCCATGGACCCAGGAATCAGGCTTGCCTACCTGCTGAACCCAAGAATCAGGCCAGCTTACATGAGAACTCCAGTAGCAAGCCACCTGTAGACTGTGGCAAATGGCCTGCCCAAAATCTCTGGATGGGCTGATTGGTGAAGGGTATTCCCAAACAAAGCCAGTCTACAAAGACTAAAATAAGTTTCTACTTCTTCAAATGTGCAGTTATCAACATAAGACAATAACAAACATAAAAAACCAAAGAGACCTAACGCCATGAAAAGAATGTAATAATCTCCTATAACCGACCACAGAGAAATGGAGAAAAAGAAACTACTTGACAAAAAATTCAAAATAATGGTTTTAACAAAGCTGGAAAACTTCAAGAAAATGCAGACAGACAATAAAATGAAATCAGAAAATCTATAATAAACAACCAAATTAGAAATTAACATAGATTAACATTTTTTTTTAGTAAGAAACCCCAGAGCTGGAAAATACAATGAACTAAACAAACAAAAAATGCAATAGAGAACATCAACAGCAGAATTGATCAAAGCAAAAGAAAGAATCTGTGAACTCAAAAACAGGTTATTTTAAAATATACAATCAGAGGATAAAAAATAAAAGAGGATGAAAAGGAATAAATAAAACTTATGGAATTTATGGTACAGCTTTAAAATGGCAAATATTCAAGATTTAGGAGTTCAAGAAGAAGAGACAAAGAGGTAGAAAGCTTATGCAAATAAATGATCACAGAAAACTTTTCAAATCAAGGTAAAGATGTAAATATCTAGGTATAAAAGATTAAAGGTCTCCAGTTAGATTTGATCTAAATAAGACTATACAAAGACATATTATAACCAAACTGCCAAAAATCAAAGAAAAAGAGAAGATCCTCAAAGCAGCAAGAGAAAGGACACAAATCACATATACAACAGTCCAACACCAGCCTAGAATCAGATTTCACAGCAAAATCATTAAAGGCCAAGAGAGAATGGGATGCCATATTCAAAATGCTGGAGGAAAAAAATACTGTCAACCAAGAATACTGCACCTGGCAAAGATATTCTTTAAAAATAAAGACAAAGACTTTCTCAGACAAAACAAAGCAAACATTAGGGTACTTAATTACTACCTGATCTGAAATGTAAAAGGGAGTTCTTCAAGATGAAAAAAATAGGACACTAGGGTATAACACACATTAATCTGAAAGTAAAACTCACTGGTGAAAGTCAAATTCAGAATATGTTAATACTGTAATAGTTATTTATCAGATATCCTTATATGAAGAGTAAAGTACAAAAGTATTTTAAAAAGCTACAATAATTTGTTAAGAAATACATAACACAAATTAAACTGTGGCATTAAAAACAAAATGATAGATTATGTGAAGTGAAAGTGTTCAGTTTTTAAATGTGATAAAAGTTGTCATCAGCTTAAAATAGCCTTAGTTATAAGATGTTCTAAGCAAGCCTCGTGTTAGTTACAGAGCAAAAATCTATAGTAGATAAACAAGAAAAAATTAAAAGTAAGGAATCAAAGCATATTACTAGCTAAAATCACTTAATCTCAAATGAACAAAGCAAAAGAGGGAGACTGAAACAAAGAACCTACAATACAACTGGTAAACAATTAACAAAATGACAGTGGTAAGTCCTTATCTATCAATAATTACCTTGAATGAAAATGAATTAAATTCTCCAGTTGAAAGATGTTGAGTGGCTGAATAGAGAGTAAAACAGACCAAACTGTATTCTCCCTGCAAAAGACTCACTTCACCTTTAAGTACGTATATAGATGACATACAAAGACTGGAAAGAAAGAAATGGAAAAAGATATTCCATGCAAATAGAAATGAAAAGAGAACAGAGGTATCTGTATTTATATCATATAAAATAGACACTGGGTCATTTGGACTGTGAAAGGAGACAAAGAAGGTCATTATATGATGATTAAAATGTCAGTTCATTAAGTGGATATAAGAACTGTAAATATATATCCAGCCAACAAAAGAGTACCTAAACATACAAAGCATTTGTTAAAAGCTCTGAAGGGAGAGACTGTAATACAATAATGATAGGGGACTTGTGCTTACAAATTTCAGTAATGAACAAATCATTCACACATTAAATTAATAAGGAAACATCAGACAGAATCTACCCTTTACATCAAGTGAACCTAACAGAAATTTATAGAACATTCCATCCAGCAGCTGCAGAATACACATTTTTCTCAACTGCACATGGAATGTTCTCTAGAATAGATTTTATGTTAGTTCACAAAACAAATGTTTAACAAACATAAGAAGACAGAAATCATACTAAGTATCTTTTGTGATCATGCTAGTATGAAACTAAAAATCAATATAAGGAGGAATTTCAGAAGATTCACAAATGCATTGAAATTCAACAAAATGCTGATTAACAAATTAATCAAACAGGAAATTAAAGGGGAAATTTAAAAATATCTTGTGATAAAGGAAAATAGACACACAATATACCAAATTACTTAAGGGATGCAGCAAAAGCAGTTTTAAGAGGGAAGTTTATAGCAATAAGTGCCTATATCAAAAAAAAAGAGAAAGCTCAGATAACCTAATGTGACCCCTGAAGGAAATAAAAAAGAATGAAAAAACTAAGTTCAAAATTAGCAGAAAAAAGGACACAAATAACATTCAAGTAGAAACAAGTAACATAGAGACTTAAAAAAAATGGAAAAAAAATCTATGAAATAAAGAGTTGATTTTTGGAAAAGATAAAATTGACAAGCCTTTAGCTAGATAAATTTTTTAAAAGAATCAAAATTAGAAATATAGGAGACATTGCAACTAATACTACAGAAATATAAAAGATCATAAGAGACTATTATGAGCAACCATATGCCAGCACATTGGATAACCTAGAATAAATGGATAAATTACTAGACATACACTACCTACCAAAACTGAATCAAGAATAAACAGAAAACCCAAACATACCAAGAATGAGTAAGGAAATTGCACAAGCAATAAAAAGTGTTCCAGCAAAGATAAGCCAGGACTTGATGGCTCTACTGCTGAATTCTAGTATCTAAAGAATAACTTATACCAATCTTTTTTGAAGTATAAGTTATTCAATAAATTAAAGAAATTGGAATACTTCCAAACTTATTTTGCAAGGCTAGCATCACCCTAATACCAATACCAAGGACACTACAGAAAAGATCATTACAGGTCCATATCCCTGAGGAACACAAATGTAAAAAAATCTCAACAAAATATTAGCAAAGAGCTTAAGGAGAATGTTAAAAGGATTACTTATAATGATCAAGTGATATTTATCCCAGGGATGTAATGATGTTTCAACATATACAAATCTATAATTGTGATATACCACATTAATAGAAAGAAAGACAAAAACCACACGATCATATCAATAGAAGCAGAAATATCTTTTGACAAGCATAATAACCTTACATGATAAAACTTCTCAACAAATTAGTAATAGAAGAAATGTATCTCAACACAATAAAGGCCAAATATGACAAGCCCAAAGCTAACACACTCAGTAGTGAAACCTTGAAAGACTTTTTCTATGATCAAGAACAAGGCAAGGATGACCACCCTTCCCACGTTATTCAATGTAGTACTAGAAATCCTAGCCAGAGAAATTAGACAAAAGAAAAAAAACTTTAGGGCACTAGAAGGTCTCTACATTGGAAACTAAATGCTAAATTGTCCCTGTTTGCAGATGACATGATTTATAAATAGAAAAACCCGAAGACTCCTTCAAAAAAAAAAAAAACTCTTAGAACTAATAAATCAATTCAGTAAAGCTGCAGGATACAAAAATTAATATACAAGTATCAGTACCATTTCTATACTTTAACAACAAACTATCCAAAAAAAGAACTAAAAAGAATCCTTTTTATAATAGCTACCAAAAAATAAAATACTTTAAAATAACTTAGCTAAGAAAGTAAAAAATCTGTACACTCAAAACTATGAAACATTGATGAAAACACAGTAAATAGAAAGAGATTCTATGTTCATTAATCAGAAATAATATTGTTAAAATGTTCATACTACACAGTTATCTACCAATTCAATGCGATTTCTATAAGTATTCCTATGGTATTTTTCCCAGAAATAGAAAAAACTGTCCTAAAATTCATATGGAACCACAAATAGACCCCAAATGACCAAGTAATCTTGAGCAAAAAGAACAAAGCTAGAGGCATCACACTGTTTTTAAAATATGCTACAAAATTATATGAATAAAAAAGCATGGTATGTCATATAAAAAAGACCAGTAGACTAATGGAATAGAATAGAAATCCAAGATATAAATCCATGTATTCATGGTTAATTGATTTTCAGTAAATTTGCCAAGAACACACAATGGGGAAAGGACAGCCTTTTTAATACATGGGGTTGAAAATTTTGGATATTCAGATGAAGAATTAGGAAATTAGATCCTCATCTTACACCATTTACAAAAATCAACTCAGAATGGATTAAAACTTAAATATAAGAACTGAACCTTTAAAACCACTAGAAGGAAGCATAGGGGAAATCTCCATAACATTGATCTTGGCTATGATTTTTCTTCATATGACCCCAAATGCACAGGTAACAAGAGTGAAAATAGACAATGAATTACATAAAATATAAAGCTTTCTTACAGCAAAGGAGAGAATCAACAGAGTGAAGAGATAACCTATGGAATGGGAGAAAATCAGAGATTAAAATGCAAAATATACAAGAAGTCAAACAACTTAATAGCACAAAAAAAAACCTAAAAAATAGTCCAATAAACTGAATAGACATTTCTTAAAAGAAGACATACAAATGGCCAAGAGATATATGAAAAAATGCTCAACATTATTCATCATTAGAGAAATGCAAATTAAAGCCACAATGAGGTATTAACTTGCATCTTCATCTGTTCAAATGGCTATTATCAAAAGGACAAAAATAAATGAGAAGTGTTGATAACAATGTGAGAAAAAAAGGAACCCTTGAATACTGTTGGTGGGAATATAAATTAGTACAGGCATTATGGAAAATAGTCTAGAGGTTTCTCAAAAAATTAAACATAGAAGTGCCTTATAATCCAGGATCTTTGAGGAATGGTATTAAAGGTCATTTTTCCTTCCTTTTTCATATCTTTGTAAGTTTCTACAGTAAATATGTATCATTCTTTAAATCAGAATGAAGCAATAAATGCCAGTCAAGGCAAAGCAGAAGCAGTTTCAGAAGGGCAGTGAAGATTACCAACTGTAAGAGGTTAGGAAGTGAGCAGTTGAGGCACATGTGAAGTACATTTTGTGCAAATTATTTTTAAACAAGTTGGGCAATATAAGGAGGGAAGGAAGAGTGCACATGTCCTAGGAAGCACCAGAAAAGGATATTTTTCTTGTTTCTCACAAAGAGGAAGAAGCCAGGCAAAAAGAAATAAAAATGGAAGAGAAAGTACTCGGATGAGATGAGATAAGATTACCCTTTTCTCTCTCTAGGAAAATAGGAGACAAAGAGAAGAAAATGAGTGGAAATACCAAAAACTGAGACAGAAAAAAAATGTGTTAGGAATGGAAAGATAAAGCATCATGCATGGTGTTCAAAATTCAGTAAAAAGGATAACAAAACCTTTGAGAAGGAATAAAGATTAGGATTAGAGGCTAACAGACCCTGACGACCAGACCTCTCTTCAAGGGACTCAAGCTATCTCCATGAATTAAGACCATCAGACAATGGAAACCCAATTATTTCTCTGTATCTCAGGATTAGAGTCCTTTCAGCTCAGTTAAATTTGAGAAAACTAATGTTGGATCCCTAGCTGATTTAGTCAAGTAATTAATGTACTTCTTAAGAGTTTTCATAAATTAGAATATTAGATTAATAATTTTCTAAGGGGATATCTTTACATTTTGGCAATTGAGAAACCTGTAACAGTTTTTGTAGGTTTTGTAGCCTTAAGACAGTATTATCTGGAACAGAAGCTGACTTTAGCTATTATTTGTGTGCAGTTACACATACAATCAGTTAAATTTAGAAGAAAATGCCACACAGGTTTTTTGTTTTGTTTAGCAAAAATAAAGCTTGGAATTAATCTACAATGGGGATAGGCAGATAACAAAAACTGTAAATCAGATGGATTGTAAGACCAGAAAGAAAGATGGGGCCTACGGTTAAATGTCAAGTCCGTCATCTTCCAAGGGGATTTAAAAAGGAAAATTGTGCACACTGTGAGTGTTAAAGGGATGAGAAGGCAGAATTAGCCAGAATTAAACGACAGGGGACCCTGATGTCTACCAATCTCCTTATTTTTTTTACAGGTGAGAATTTCGATACTAACATGTACTGACTCCACATATATTAAATGACTCCAATATCTCAATTTCTGGCCAAGAGTTTTCTGTAAGACCACATCCTGATACCCTCTGACTTTGTCATCAATCCTTTGTAAGCAAGCATTTCATCTCCCAACACACCAAAATGTTCTATCCAGATCAGTTCAGAGTATTACACTCATACCTCCTTTACCACTTACTGCGTTGTAATCAGTGAATTTTTGAAAAAGATAAAAACATGGATAACATAGATAATCATATATAGAAATGTCCTCACTTGTTAAGAAATGCATAACCTTTTATGGTTCCATCTTCTAAATACTGAATACATATATTTTAAAATATTTAACTAACAACACTAGTAGCTGCACAAATATCACAAACTATGGCTTGTTGATATCACTGTAATATTGAATAGATTTAAAACATTAGTTGTAGTTTAATAAACAGAACATTGAACCTGAAGTCAGACAGCCATGGTTTAAGCCTTGCCTCTGACACTTATTTACTTGCTATCTGACTTCAGTCACTTCTCAATTTTCTCATTTGCATAAAGGTAATGCAATAATAACTAGCTCTCACTCAGACTTGATAAAAAAATTGAACACCCTTCATTTACAAATTTAAAAATATATCTATGTAAAGGTAAAATATTAAATTTTGTACAATTTTTATTTAGGAAATAGAATCATAATTACGCTTGAATTGTCAAAGCACATTTTACATTCTAGTTAAATAAATTGGTTAAAAAGTTCCAGTAACTCAAGCCAAAACTTATCTTCATAGTTTAAGAGAACCTGTTCTGACATTTGTGAACAGAAATAAATAAAAAAGAACTATCCACTTTTCTTATTTATGGGAATGACAAGGCATCAATATCATGTAGTGCCAGTTACAAATCTATATGGCAATGTTAAACATAGAAACAAATACCAAGACTATATGTCTCTGCATCTCTTCTTCAGTATGTGTGTGTCTGTTTATATATATACATATTTGTATGCCATATTTCAAAAATATATGCAATAATCGAGAAATGTGAGCCAAGCCATGAGGAACTTAAGAAGGCATTTTCAAGCTCCTGAGCAAGTTTTTGGTTGGAATCTACTTGGGAAGTCTTTATATTTTAACTTACTTGATAAATTTTGTTTAATTTACTAAATGCTTTATATTTTAATTTACTTATTATATTTTGTGTAATTTACAATTTCAAGTTAATTGGTTTGGTTTTTTGGGGAGGAGGGAGTACTTGATATATTCCAAAGACTTGTAAGTTTTCTTTCATAATATAATTTTATGTGTCAGCCATACTTGGTGGTTCATTATTTGGAAATATATGCTATAATAAATTTTTAGATAACAGAAGACTGAGGGGCACTCCTCACTTAAGAAGTTAAAAACAGTACTATCTTTATACTTGAAAAATTTTGATCTCCCCTTGGTTATATACAGATTTGGAATATCTGGGATGTAATTGAATCAAAGTCATTAATTCCATTTACATTTTTGTTTTTTCTTTGTTTTACAGTGACTTTTTAACGTCCTTTTTCAGGTGTCCAAGGGAGAGAATACAGACATAGGTTCTTAGTTTCTGTTTCTGGTCAGGCCAGTAAAGCTCCTTCCTCTTCCCTCTTTTCCACTTACCACTAGAGATAGAACACAAAAAAAACATGACGTCAGGCTGCTAAAAGCCTAAAGCAAAACAAAACAGAAAAACAACAACAACAAAATAAGGTGGGTTGGACAAGCTTTCTAGGCAGTTGTTAGATCTACTTAGGTTGAATTATTTTGGTAAGTCTGGATGTGGTGAGCCAAACTGTCATTTAAGAATCAGTAGGTACAGGAAATAGTCACTTTGGTATTGGTATTACTTAGAATAAAAAGATCTTTTTCTAACACATCCTCAGTTCCAACTGTTCTCCAGCAATATCATTTTATGTGCGGCAAACCTTAAGGCAACAAAAAGTTTCAAATGCATTTTAAGGATAAAATTAATTGGTGAAGTATTCTGAAGTTAGAAAATGAAGACACCTCAATATTCCAGGTTATTCTTGTCTTGACTACTTATTATTCAGATATGATTCATAGAGGAAGCAATCACTCTGCTATATTTTTCTATGTCACTGTGCAGCTTCTTAATCAAAAGAGATTAACTGAGGAAAAGATCATTTTATCTTTGGCAATGTATAATGGTATTAGCCCCTTTTAAAAAAAATTAGTAAGGGAATTATATTAAAATTTTGTTCTCTCCAGCCTGGCTAACATGGTGAAACCTTGTCTCTACTAAAAATACATAAATTAGCCAGGAATGATGGTGCACGCCTGTAATCCCAGCTACTCAGGAGGCTGAGGCAGGAGAACTGCTGGAACCCGGGAGGCTGAGGTTGTAGTGAACCAAGATCATGCCACTGCACTCCAGCCTGGGTGACAGAGTGAGACTCTGTCTCCAAAAAAAAAAAAAAATTATGTCCTCTGATTTTTCCATAATTGATGCTTTTTTCATTTGATTAATCATTTTTAGGCTAAGATTTTTATAAACAAAAGACAAATAGTAAAACTAAAAATCAAACATTTAACCTTCTCGTTAAGCTGGTTCATGTATGGAGTCATTAAAATTAACCTACCTATTATTGGAAATAAGCTGGTTCTCATACTGCGTCATAAAAGAAATTAACCTACCTATTATCGGAAAGAGTGTGAATCTTTTCCCTGTCTGGTAGTGCTGTTTCAATCATACATTACAATTTTACAATTATTATTGTGCCAAGGAAGCCTTCAGTTGTTATTATGGTAAAGGATTTCAGTTCCAGTGAGTAGCTTTGCTGCTGTCCAATTCATTTCAAATTTATATTTCCTGTCCTCGGATGCCAAAAAATGAGTTTTATGTTTGAGCCTTATTAATTTTTAAAAATTCAACAAGTTTGGCATTGAGATCTTTAAAATTCATAGCTACTTAAACGTGGGAAAGTTTGTTCTTAATTTTTGAACAGTCCTTGTGTTAACTACAAACACTATGCTTGTGCTTAGTGTCTCTTTTCAGAAGTTTCACATGGGCTGGGCATGGTGGCTCACGCCTGTAATCCCAGCACTTTAGGAGGCTGAGGCCGGAGGATCACGAGGTCAAGAGATCGAGACCATCCTGGCCAACATGGTGAAACTCATCTCTACTAAAAATAGAAAAGTTAGCTGGGCATGGTGGTGGGAGCCTGTAGTCCCAGATACCTGGAAGGCTGAGGCAGGAAAATCAATTGAACCCGGGAGGCAGAGGTTGCAGTGAGCCGAGATTGCAGCCCTGCACTCCAGCCTGGCAACAAAGCAAGACTCCATCTCAAAAAAAAAAAAAAAAAAAAAAAAAAAAAAAATTCACACGTTTAGGTAAGTTAACAGAGTTTTAAGAGGTAAAGGTTCAGTAAGTTAAGAGTTTTAAGTAAGTCCAAGAGTTTGAATCCTTTCACCACCCTGATTAATTCTGTGCCACTCAGACTGTTACTCAAATTCTTTAAGTCTCACTTTCCTTAGCAGCAAAGTAGTAACAATAACAAAACAGATTAATGTCTATCTGGTAGTGTAATTTTAAGAATTAAAATAAAATAATCTATATAAAATATAAATTTCCCAGTGCTGGCACATAATAAGATGTTCCACATATGTGCTATCATTGTCATTACCATATTTTAGCAATTTAAATTGATCTAAAGTAGTATTTCAAGATGAAGAAAGTCACCCTGGGTTTTTTTCCAAGCAGGATTATGCTCCCCTTAAGTATTCCCCAAACACTTGACACCAGTCCCATCCCAGCACTTCTCTCTGTAGTGTGAAATGTCCCCAAATTGTTTGCGTGCACAACCATTCACACATCCCTAGTACTGGATGATAAGTTGCATCAGAGCTGAGACTATCTGCTGTGCTGTGTACCCTCAGGTGACTAAGTGCACAGTAAGCAATAATTTGAGTTGATAGAAAAAATAACTCAATGCATTTCTAAGTTATATTCATTCATTCTTGTTAAAGAAAACTTATTCTGATAACACTTAATAGAGGGTCTGAGAAACAATACCTCTAAGTACTGAAGGCATCTAACATTTTTCTAAATAGCAATGTTTTCCTGACTGATAAACCTGTTAAAGGTCTTTTATTATCTCCACTTAGTGCTTGTCAATAGCACTCTGGTAATCTTCCTTTTTAGGTTGCTAACTAGCTTTCAAACTTCTGGGATTCTTCTACATCCTTCTAAGTGGGACTCAAAACAATAACCACATAAAGCCAATGGTCATCTGGCCCTGATAGGTGAAACAAACCCATTTGCCAGTACATTCACTTTATACTTTATGTTTTAGTCAAAAATTATTTTTATACCAGCTTTCCCTTTACTGTAAATCACAGCATTTAAATATTAAATATCAGATATAAATCTTGCGCATATAATTCATTATTTCTATTAGACCATTCACAACTAACCTACCCTGTCCCAAAATCATCTATTCGACTTCACACTGATTTTGTATATACATTTATCTGTATTATTTTATTTTCTTACAGGTAATCTAAATTGGTTGACTTTTTTTTCTACTAGAGTTTAAGCAACCAAAAACAGGACTGTGCATAATACTATAAAATAATATATTCTTTAGTGAGAACTGCATATGATTTTTATAAATAAACAGTGATATGGGGTCCAAGATTGATTGTAAATGACTGTTTTCATCTTACTTTATTACATAACTTACAAATTAATGACAAGGATAAATAAGAAACGTTTTTTAAATGTATAAATGCAGTTAGTGTTGATCTACATGTTTTTTAAAATCCCAAAATCAACTTCATAAGCACAAATCATCATAAAGCAAACTTTCCTTGGTGCCTGGTATTGTACATTGTATTCAATTTATTGTAGCTGTAGTTATAATGTGTTCAGGAATTGTGAACCAATGGAAACTCAAGAAAAAAATTCCTTCTTAAATACTAAACACTGCCACATATTAAATGGAATTGTGTTCACTAATCAAACACTTATAGAGCACTTAATATAAATTAAACACTATGGCAAGTACTCAAGATAAAAAGATTAATAAAACCCAGCAGTAGGAACCTACAATTTAGGCACTGAGATAGTGTATTAATATATAAGTGTTAAGCCTAATTTTATTCAAAATTTATGTGCCAAGTATATACATGGACATACCTACTAGAAATACTGTATTTTCAAAGTCATTAAATACTGGTCTGAAAACAGAAATGCAGAGTGAAATTAACTTTGAATTACTGCATTTCACTGAATTTGTTTCTTCCTTCAAAAAACGGTATTGCTTTCTCTTTTTTTCGTTTTTATTTTTGAGATGGAGTCTTGCTCTGTCACCAGGCCGGAGTGCAGTGGCGTGCTCTCAGCTCACTGCCACCTCTGCCTCCAGAGTTCAACTGATTCTGCTACTTCAGCCTCCCGAGCAGCTGGGATTATAGGCGAGCACTACACATCCAGCTAATATTTGCATTTTTAGAGAGACCGTGTTTAGCCTTGTTGGCCAGGCTGGTCTCAATCTCTTGATCTCAGATCATCTACCTGCCTTGGCCTCCCAAAGTGCTGGGATTACAGGCATGAGCCACTGTGCCTGGCCCAGTATTGCTTTCTTAATATTCCGGATGATTTTGTTGGTGCTAAGAAACTTTTAATTTTTGAAGTTTATGACATGGGAAATATCCGTTACGCGTACTGCTGCTGTGCTGCTCATCGTAAATGATACCTGAATCTTACACCCTAGGCTGCTGTCCACTTCCCTTTCAGCTGCCATGACCCTCCATCTCTGATTTGGTGCTGGTTCCTATTCCCAAATCCCTCAGCCTTTCTCCAGTGACTGCCTGGGAGTGGGCCAGGGCTTCTCTCTGTTCACCTGTTTCTAAGTCAAGTGTCCAGACCCTTCTTGTGAAAGGAAATGTCCTACAAATCACTGCTCAAACAGACAGGAATTACCAAAAATAACCTAAGGGGGAAGTTTCAAAATATCTTACAAAAGTTATCAAATCCAACCGCCCTGACAACTCCCACCTACAATGATTCCTCTTACTTCAGAACTCATAGCCCATTTTTCCTATAACATTTCTTTGTCACTTGCTCTACCTTATGGGATTTATGGTGCTAGTTTTTTGCTCTTTTAATTCAGAATTTCAAATGAAATGTTTGTATGCTTTTATTAGCAATTGCTTTGTCAGATAGACACTGTAAGACTAAGAAATAAACACATTCCCTGCCCTTGTGTAGCTAAGACTGTATATTCTATAGCAGTTAGGACATCATTTACATAAAAATACAATCAACACCAAATCAAAGGTCCACAAGCTGTGGAAAACTTGAATCTTACTGTGCTACACACAATCGGAATGAGGACCAAAATAAAAAATCCATTGCTGAAGAACTATAAATTCATGGGAAGCACACAGGGTGGTGAAGACTTTAATGGGAAAGTGAATAAGACAAACCTCAGTTCAAACACTAACTTTACAGTTTGTGAGTTACCTGGTTTTAGTAAAGTTACGTAATTTCTTTGAGTCTGTTTCCTCTTCTCTGTAACGGAGATAATAACACCCTGCTCCCAGTGTAATAGAAGGAAAATGAGATAAGTAAATAAATTTACTCAATGTCTAGCACACAGCAAGTGTTTAATTAAAAAAAGCTTTTATTAATTATTCATTTATTCTACAGATATTACAAAGAACCTACTTGGTGATTTTGCGATGCAAAAGCAAATCTTACTCATTATTATCTTTATTATTTTTCTTATCAGAAGTGAATTAGAATATAATGCCTTTGCTACGTTTCTTTCTTATATATACCTTCCTTGTACAGCAACCAAGATGTAAACATAAACTGAAGCCAATGATATAAATCACTTAGATAAAGATTACTCATTCAGTCACATTTTATCTTACATCTAATTTGTGTCACAACATTACTATGCACAAGAGATGCAATGTTAAATGCCTTCCTAGCCCCATATAGTTTAGCATAGCTAGGGGAAAAGACCGATGAACAACAAAATATAATACTGTAAAACAAAAACAAAATTGCGTTTACAGTTGTGCCAAGGAAGCACATGGGAGTAAGTGGTTAATTCTGCTAGAGATCAGGGAAAGCTTTTCAGAAGAGCTGATATCTGAAAGGGACCTTGAAAACTTTGTCACGTTTTCCAAATGCAGAACCTGAGGAGAGAATTCTAGGCAAAGGCAAGAGTCTGAACAAACAGATCTTTATTTTGCCCAGCTGCCTATGAACTCTTCTCGAACTGCTTATTTTCTTCTCTGGACAGCTATTTCAATAGAAGGGCAGCATCTTAAGAAGAAAATCTTTTAATAATCACAAATCAGATATGACCATCACACACACACATACATGCACACATACATATGCATTTATACATTGAGATGAAAAAGGCAAAACTACAATGAAAGCCCGATTAGTTATGTATCTCTGAACTTCCACACATGGAATCCAAGCAAAGTTAACTCTTATATTAATAATGCGACTTTTAATCTACATTTTTCTAATGATAGGAGTTGACCCTAGCCATGCAAAAGTATGCAGAGGAAGAAATAGTCAGCTATGTATTCTAAGAAATGAAAACAAGAAAATGAATGAAGTCCTATGGTATGTCATGTTTCTGATAAAATGAAAATTCTTCTGAAAAGTTCTCCTATCACCTTATGGAACAATTTAATAATGAAGTAAATTATCCAAGGACGGGCTGCCTTTCTGCATTCAACAGGGTAAACATTCCCCAGGATTTTGAGGAGAGAAATTGATGTATATAGAATAGGTTGTTGGTATAGACTATCCTTCTTTGAAAATCCTGCCATTACTGTGATTGAAAAAGACAGTATAACATATTTATGGGAAACCAGAACCAGAAGCCAGAAGATTACATGGTTATATATACACAAAGGGTTTAAAGTCATTTGTACCAGACTCTTAAGAACTACTTTTATGGTAGTGAGTGCAATGATTCTCTGCCCAGAGCTTACAAGCACTATAGAAATCAACCTACTCAGCTTTTATGGTTAAGAATATGGAGCAATGCCACCCAGGACAATACTAGAGTAAAAAGTGGCTGTCAAAACTCCACCACCAAGACTACTACAATATATATGGTCTGTGAGGCTTAGATGAAACTGTACTGTAACTCATATATACTAAAATGTGTTCATTTAGGAACATTTTTTAAATAAAAGTGATAGTAAAAGATGATTCATTAGTCAATAAATACAAATATTCCAGCTACACTTTTAGTTTTACACGAGCACTCATTTTCTGTACCATCAAAGTCTTGGGGAAAAAAAAAAAGCAGAGAAAGTGAAAAGTACTCCATAAAGTGAAAAAGTTATTCATAGATTTGTGAAAACTTAAAAAGAGACAAAAGGAATTTTAAATGCTTCTGGAATTTAAAAAAAAGAAGCAGAAAATAGAGTGGAGGTGGGAGGATCAATGACCCTATATGTTTCTATGTGTCAACAAAATATACAAAAAAATCAAAGTAGGAAGAAGTCTCTTAAAGAATACTGTACTTATTCTTAAAAATTCATAAGCTACATAAAAAAGAGAATTAAATATTTTAACCATGAATGGTTACTCATAGTTGGTGGAGGAAAGGGATGGGAAGATACATCTAAGATATGTTTTTTCCCATAAGAAGGAAAAAAAGCAGCACCTCTGGACAACAACCTAAGATATCTGTGTGATATGAGGAAAAATATCTTAGTTAAAGAAAATAGAGATTAATTCAAGGCTACTCTCCAAAAATAAGCTCCATATGAGCAGAAACTTACCTGTCTTGTTTATCGCTAAACTCCAGTGCCTCAAATATGAGTTGGCACATAGTAGGTGTTCAAAAACTGCTTAATAAATTAATGTTCTTAGAAACCTTTTTAATTTCTAGTAATTGAAGATTAGTTTATTAAAATTGGTCATATCATGTAATAGAATTTTGTTGTGTATAAAATATAAGTTGTTAAGGTACATTTACTGATATGGAAAGAAACAAGATGAAAGTAGCTTTATGTTGAAAGAATTAAAGGAAATAATAAAACCATAAGTTAACTATTATTCCATTCATTTTATATAAAATATTCATTTAATATAAAATAGATAAAATAACTATATTCACATAAATTTAAATACTTGAGGGAGTTTATATCAAAATGTAGCATTGGTTATTTATTGGTAGGCAGATTAAAGGTGATTTTGTTGCAGCTTTTCCTCATGTTATGTTCTATAATAATAATTTATTGTTTGTTGAAATTTTTTCATCAAATATATGTTTATATGGAAGGCTTACTTTGTCAAGTAAAGGTTGAGATTGAAGATAGGTGCTCCAGAAAGTGAAAAAGTCCTTCATAGATTGGAGAAAACTTAAAAAGGTGCAGATGGAATTTAAAATGCTTCTAAAATTTACAAAAAAGCTGCAGAAAACAGGGTGGAGGTGGGAGGATCAATGGCCATATATTGTTCTGTGTGTCAGAAAATATATACAGAGTAAGTCAAAATATAAAAAAGTCTCTTAAAGATTATACTTGTTCTCAAAAATTCATAGACTACACAAAAAAGAGCTATATAAATATTTTAACTATGAATTATCCATCATATGCATTTTCAAAAAATTTATTGAAATATATTTGTAGTGCATTTATAATGGCCAGAGAATTGATTTTCTTAATGTTTTTCTTCATGTGTCATAACATATGATAAAGGCAAAAGGTAAACTTGAAATAATGAATCAAAATTAAACATTCTAAATTCATCTGAAAGGCTTATAGGTATGAAGAATTTTATTTAGCTACTTCAAATTATAATGTCTCAAATGAAATCCCATCTTTTGGATCAACCTTCAATGATAGATTTTCAAAATTTATTCATGCCATTTAATTTTGTTCACTTTCTTTACCACTGAACTCAGGCAATACAATGAGTGTCTGAATAAGGCTAAATACTTGTTGCTTAGGTCTGTATTAGTGGCTTCTACCTCTATTGCAACAGCACTGACATTCCTCTTTTTCCAGTCATTGCATATACACAAATGAATTACAATAGGATTCTGTCAAAACTGAAATGAAAACTAAGAGACCATTGACATTTGACAACTAAAGAGATTGACCAAGAGCCTGTGTGATTGTCATTGTATAATATAGACATGTAAATATTTTGAAAAATAAAAACAAAAAGGAGAAGGCTGCAAGAATACCAGCATATTCTTACATTTTTCAGAGTAAGAATTAGGCAGGCCTTGATAGAAGACAAAACTGAAATGTATAAACTACCTGATTTGCATCCGTAACCAATATAATATCAAAACTCAGACTTTCTACCTTCCTAATTAAGGCTCATTCAAAGAAGCTGTGTCTTTAGAACATGACATCCTTCTAAATGTTACAAAAATCATATAAGGTAGAGGCTAGTTTAACTGAACCATAAGGATTTGTTTCTTCTATGTAGATGAATGTCACATAGTAGTAGTAAACCTAAGGAATTTTGTAATCTTTTTATTTTTTTACCTGTTTAGCAAATAATTTTAATAGGAAAAAAATAAAGGCAGACTTGGAAGTTTCTAATTTATTTTAATCTCGAATCATGCTGATAAAACCTTTAGAACAAAAGACACTGGATCAGACTTTTCCCATATCACACAAAGCCTATTTTTTTCTCTACGTCAAAGCAAATTAAGATGAAAATTATTCATTGCATCCTTTTTGTATAACTGTTCAGAAATATCAGCAACAGTTCTTGAGTGATAAAAACAGACCTCCAAGTAGTCAGGTTTCATCAAGTATAATTGTCCAATGTCCAATTCACTGACTATACTTCATAGCATTTCAGTCCCCCCTTAATTTAAGCCTTGTTTACCGGTACAGATGATATCATAGGAAAGTGGTGAACAATATAATAGCACTGGGGGCTTCTGTTTCTGTCAAGATGGTAGATTAGATATCCCCTGAACATACCCACTACCAAACACCAAATAATACTAATGTTTACTCTGCAAAGTAAGAAAAAAACTCAAAAGAGAATAAGAAAGTAGGAATAAAGAAAATTATAAGCAGTAATTTAAGGCTGTGTCTATTATAAAAGCATCTGCTAACCTTCATACTACATTTCTCTTCTAGCAGCCAACAAAGTCAAGAAAAAGGCCTTAGTCACTTGCAATAGACTTGGAACCTAGGCACATAAAGCTGGAAAGAACTTCTCTCCAAAGGGCTACACAATCAGTAAAAACATAGATTGTTTTAAAAATGTACCCACCAAAGACAGATAGTAAAGAAATATTTTCCCCGGTCTTGGTTTTAGATATGTGTGTAAGGGTGTTTCTGTTTATGTATACATATATACACAGGTGTTGACAGGCATGGTGATTTTCATGTTTCTAAAGTATATAGGCTGAATATAAATCCTAAAGTAAATGGAAAGAGTAAAACAAAATAAACATTGAATACCAAAAAAGGAAAAAATTATATTTTAAAAGAGAGATGAATACCACATGAAAACAGCACAATATAACAAAATTACATTGAAATATGCTGGCAATCACAATGAATGTAAATGGACTAAACTCACTCTCCAATAAAAAGACAATGGTATGTAGACAGACTTTCATCTTTCTTTAAATTCAGCACTGGGCTGATTTAAAGAGATATATATATAAAGGTTGAAAGAAAAGTAGTATAATATGTAGAATAGAGGAATAAGTACCATCAAAAGGAACAAGGTATAGATACACACACACACAAAACTAAAAAAGTAGTGGAGAGTAAAATAGCAATCTTAAAAAACAGATTTTTAAGGCAAAAGAGGATTATATTGTAAAAAAAATGTCATCTCATTAATAATAATGTTTCAATGTAAGACAAGGACATACTGATTAGAAACTTGTATATACTTATATAAAGCAAAAATTGGAAAAAAAAAAAAAAACCTACAATAAGATTGACAAATTCACCATAAAGTTTGGTTTTCTAAGTAAGGGACCTCATTCAATAACTGATAAATTATGCAAATAAAAAATTAGTTTGTTTCAGATGTTTTCAAGACAATGCATTTGGTTTAATGTACAGAGATCTGCTCCAAAGACTAAGCATTCTTCTCAAGCACACATGAGGGATTTATGTATATTTATAATAAAAAGGTACTCTCGTGTTTGTTTCAGCACTGTTTACAATAGCTAAGATTTGGAAGCAACCTAAGTGTCCATCAGCAGATGAATGGATAAAGAAAATGTGGTATGTATACACAATGGAGTACTCTCCATCCATAACAAAGAATGAGATCCAGTCAGCTGCAACAACACAAGTGGAACTGGAGATCGTTATGTTAAGTGAAATAAGCCAGGCACTAAAAGACTAACATCGCATGTTCTCACTTATCTGTAGGGTCTAAAAATCAAAACAATTGAACTAACGGACACAGAGAGTAAAAGGATAGTTACCAGAGGCTGAGAAGGGTAGTGGGAGGATTGAGCATAGGTGGGAATGGTTAATATGCTCAAGAAAAAAAATGAGAATGAATAAAACCTATTTGATAGCACAGCAGGGTGACTGTAGTCAATAAAACCTGAACTGTATATTTTTACATAACTTAAAGAATATAACTTGGATTGTTTGTAACTCAAAGGATAAATGCTTGAGGAGATGGATACCTCATTCTCCATAATGTGCTTATTTTACATTGCATGTGTGTATCAAAACATCCCATGTACCCTATAAATATATACACCTACTATGTACCCACAAAAATTAAAAATTTATTTTGAAAAGACATAGAGTGAGTTTGGATAGTTTCATACAGGCCATATAATATTTTGATTAAAAATTAAGAAAGAAATGGAATATAAGACCTACATCAACTCATATATTTCAAAATTTTAAACACAGTCATAGGTAAAGACTGAGTCAAGAATAGATTAGGATAAGATAATGAGTCAAGGATAAAATGGTCGGAGTACTTAAAAAAAATTAACTTACTAAACTGACTCAAAAAGGATAAAAAGGACCTGAATGGTTAAGAAAACGTAATCAGTGATTAAAAACCTTCACACAAGAAGAAACACTAGGCCTACAAAAATTTTTAGTAGAGTTGAAGAAACACATAATTCCAACATTATTTAAACATAAAAGATAGGGAATACTTACCAAATCATTTAGAGATACAAAAACCACAGAAAAGCATTTCAAGAAAAAATAATTACAAACCATACTCATGAATTTAAACATTAAAACCTAAATAAAATATTCATAAATGAAATCAAACAAATATATATAATCTCACAGCCGAACTGGCCTGGCAGTGGGGGCTGTCTTCTTCCTGTTCCACCCAATCGTGTGACCATGGATGGACAAGGGCTGCATGCCTCCCTGCCTCCTGCCCCTTTCTACTCCTGCCAGGGCTGGGCATGAGTGGTCTGGAGGTTTTCTATTCTAGCTGACTTCTGCTTTCCCATGACCTGTGCTGGGCCTGGATGTCCAGGTCCTGGGGAGAAAACATCTGGGTGGACAGTGGAGACACTGTGGGCCTGAGGGTCAGAGTCGAGAAATCAGGCACAGCCTGTGCACCTGCTTGAGTCTGTCCATACTTGGCTCTGACCGATCCCTGCTTGTGCAGGACAGCAGAGGCTCCTGGGCTCGGAGAATACATGTGTCTCTGTGTGTGTGTTTCTGTCTGTCTGACTGTCTACCTGTCCCAGGGGTGGCTAGGAGCCGGTCTGACTGCTGTATGGTACCATCTGATAACCCTCCACCTTCTTCCCTCCCCTCTCCCTCCTTACCTCCCCAGTGCCTACTTCCCTGTGTTCTCTCCATGTACCCCTCCCAGCTTCTCATGCACAGTTCCTACCCATCATATACCCTGTAGAGTTGCCAGTTTATTGACTTTTTAAAAAAACACATTTGACAGAAACCTGATGCCTTCAGAGGCTCTCTGATTAAGTAAAGCTTATTTAAAAATAAATAATAAACATAAAAATAAAATTATAGATGGATTGTTTGGGGCCCACTGATTTCCAGCAAGATTTATATTTTATATTAACACATCCAGTGAGAAAAATTTTATGATCACCTTGATAGAATAGGAAAAATACATTCTAAAACTGGCATTCAAGACTTTAAAAACAAAAAAACTCAGAAACTAGGAATAGAAGATAATGCTTGAACTTGATAAAAAATATAACTACATATAGTACAATAAACGCTATAGTCATGTTTCTTTTAAAAGCAAGAAAAAGATACTCTTTATTAGCATTCTATTCTAAATTGTATTGGAGGTTATAGCTAAGAATATCAGACAAGAAAATAAAATGAATCAAGATAGGCAAAAAAGAAACAATATTGTCATTATGTACAAATTGTGAACAGATAGAGCATAAAAATAATATAAGAATTAATAATAGAGTTCAGAAGATTGCTGAATATGAGATAAATGTACAAAAATTAATTGTACATATATTTACCATTCATAGTTTTAAAATATATATCTAGTAAGTTCATTTACAATAAAAAATAAAATAACTAATTATACCAGTAATATACCTAAGAAAAGTGGTACAGGGTCTTTGTAGAAAAAGTCAAAATCTTTGCTAAAAGACATATGTTAAGATCATTTAAAAGTTGAAGAGTTGGCCACGTTAATGGATAGGATAATTTGTAATAAAAGATTATAATTTTCAGAATTCATTAATTAATAACAAAATCATAATATGTACATGGTCACAAAAAGACTTGACAAGATGTTATTAAAATGTGTACAAAGGGAAAAAAATATTTATGGACATTAGTACCTATTATAAAATACAATTAATACAGATGGAATTGGTAAAAAGATGACAGAGACAAATAAAACAAAGAATTGGACCTACAAATATATGAAAATTTGATGTATAACAAGTGGAGTTCCTTATCAGTGGAGAAATAATAGTATTTGGAATTCCAAATGAAATAGAAACATACAATTGTGTAACTACATCATAATGTACTCAAAAAATCAATTCCATATGGATCACACACTTGAAAATAAAAAACAAAACATTAAAATGTATAGAATAACTTTAAGACTAAAAAACAGAAATATTTCCATTAAAACACACAAAAGCATAAACCATGATGAAAATATTAAAAGAAGTAAAAATAGGAAAGAATAAATTTATAATACATGTGATGTTCATTAGATATAATCACAAAAGGGTTGATATCCGAAACTAAATTTAATAAACTCCTAAAAGTAAATTTTTAAAAAAAGGTACCAATAAGATGTGGAAATAATATTAAGGAGCATTATCACAGAGGGAGTTTGAATACCAGAAACATATGAAAGGCTGTTCAAACTCATAAGTAATCAGAAACTATAAATTAAAACCCAATGAAACACAACCTTCCATATAATACATTTGCAGACATTTTAAAGCTTTGAAAATATTGCTGAGTGGGTGGAGCCTTGATAACTTTACATAGAACTTGTGGGAATGTAGTGAGTACAACTTTTTGGGAGAAAGTAAGTTATCTAATAAAATTAAAGATGTGTATACAGCTCATGACTCAATCATTCTAACCCTATTTATATAAACCATAAGAATTCTTCCTCATGTGCATTAGGAGAAACATAAGAGAATCATAGCAGTATTGTTTCTAATAAAAAAGATTTACAGCCATGCAAATGTTTACCAGCAAGAGAACCAGCACTATTTTTATTCAGTGGAACACTGTACCTCTGCAAAAGCGACAAATAAATTAGAACTGCATTTATCAACAGGGATGAATCCCACAAATAATACACTAAGCAAAAAGGTAAGCCATCAAAGAAGACAATCTATTTATATAAAGTACAAAATATGCAAAACTAAACCATATACTGTTTAGAGAGATAAACATATATAGTAAAATTACTATAAAAGCAAAAGAATGATATGTACAAAATTTAGGACAGTGGTTACCACTGAAGGAAGGTGTGCTGGGCTATAATACACGATAGGATCCAATGGTCATTATCATATTCTAATTCTTAATCTGGGTGGCAATTGTTATAACATTTTTTATACTTAGATATTAGATATTTTATATTCATGAAAAAATCCTAGTCTGTTAAAAAACATGACACTATCAATTTGAGACAGCAGGCTGAGCACAATGTTCTTTCCTAAATCCCAATGTGGCAGAAAAATATATATATTCTAAAACAAGAATTCAACACTAACTGTAGTCATCAAGAAGAAAGGATGCCATCAACAAACCAGAAATACAGAGGATTTCTAGATGAGAGAATAGAGGATCAAACTGACAGAAACTACAGTGAAAAAACTTCAACTTAAAGTAAGTCTGAGAGAAAGCCACTGCCAAGGTGAGAATCTTTCTCCCCAAAGGAGCTCCAAAGAAACTCCAAGCTCAGAGTCAGCAAATTCAAACAGCAGGACATTCATGGGTACAATTAATTAAAATACCATCAGTCAAACAGCAACTGCTGTGTCAGTATTGGTCCTCCTTCTCCCAGAAAAAAACCAAAACGGCTAGAAACAATGACATTTGCTTCCCAGGATAAAGTCTTAAGAATTATTTTCCTGTCCAGTCTATCATTGATGGGCATTTGGGTTGGTTCCAGGTCTTTGCTATTGTAAACTGTGCTGCAATGAACATTCGTGTGCATGTGTCCTTATAGTAGAATGATTTATAATCCTTTGGATATATACCCAATAATGGGATTGCTGGGTCGAATGGAATGTCTATTTCCAGGTCCTTGAGGAATCGCCACACT
>PVKP010000700.1:0-154782 GCA_004027715.1 Plecturocebus donacophilus
AAAAAAAAACCCTCAGAAGCCCAAGGTGACAGCCTAAATGAAAGAAAACCTTCGTGCTCTGCAGGTAGATTAATTTAGTCTTGGGAATCAGCCAATTCAGAACCAAGATTGTGACTGAGCTGTGGAATGCTTGGGGACAAGGCCCTTAAGTAAGGGGGCTGTTTTCTTGTGTGGCTTGAAGACTGATTCAAACGGCAGTTCTTAAAGAGAAGTCCCCAGGACAGGGGCCAGAATGTCCTCCCCGTCCTGCTTCTAGGACAATCGCCTAGCCGTTCTTCAAGCCTCAGTAAATTTTAGCATCTCTTCCTCTAGGAAGACTCTACTACTGATTCATCCAGACAATTGCTCCCTCCGCTGGGCGCTTGTGGTACACTATCCTTATTCTACAACTGTCTTCAGCTATTTATCTCCGTATTTCTGGCACTCCACGTAGGGCCTCGCTCAAGAGGATGCCCATGCATTGTCGAAAGAAGGAATGGGGCCAGGAAGCTCTGCTGGGCGCTGTTACATTCACATAAAACTAAATCAGCAAATTAGAAGTGGGGCATGGGCTTCTACAAATGAATGTCTAAACAGCAGAGAAGTAAACTGAAAGAAGAAACAAGCGGCAAGAAAAGACAGCATTTATCTGGAAAGGAAAAATCCAGAAACTAAACAAATACAGAGATCTGAGGCCATTGTGTGTAGAGTCCAACAGTCCAATGGGCACACTAGTCATCTGGAAGCCACTGTCCTGGCAGCGGGGGGGTAGACATGAGTGTTGCTGGTGACACAGATAAATGGTCACCTTGGATCAAAATGAAGATGCAATTTAAACCCAACCTAGTTTTTTTTTTTTTTTAAGTTTTCTGTAGTTTGAGGAGTCAATACAATTATTCCTCCTTCTTTCCTAGCCTCTTTCCCAGCACTTAAAGATAGAAACAAAGAAAATTATGGCATACATCAGCCTAAAACTAAACCTACAGGAAGGAGCCAGATCCTTTGGAAAGCATGCAACAAGCAGATTTCCTTCAAGACAAAATGAAGTATTTTATGCTACAGGGTCTTTCGGTGGCCCTCCCACTGGGAGCTTCTGCTACAACAGAACCTGGCTTGTGCATTTAAAACCTAAAAGCAGGAGGCTTTACATTTGCCACACAGCTTACTTCCACACTACTCAACATGCTTCCAGATGATGCATGGAAATCTCTTGAAGATTAAAAAAAAAATACACATGATTACAAACTATTGCATAATTTTAAATTTTTGTAAAGACATAACGGCAAACTTTTCAAAAAATGAAAAGTTTGCCAGGCGCGGTGGCTCACGCCTGTAATCTCACCACTTTGGGAGGCTGAGGTGGGCAGATTGCCTGAGGTCAGGAGTCAAGACCAGCCTGGTCGACATGAGGAAACCCCGTCCCTACTAAAAGTACAAAAAAATCCCAAAACTAGCCAGGTGTGGTGGTGCTCACCTGTAATCCCAGCCACTCGGGGGGCCAAGGCAGGAGAATCACTTGAACCTGGGAGGCAGAGGTTGCAGTGAGCCAAAATCATACCACTGCACTCCAGCCTGGGCAACAGAGCAAGACTCTATCTCAAAAAAGAAAAGAAAAAGAGAAAGAGGGAGAGGAGAGGAGGGGAGGGGAGGGGAGGGGAGGGGAGGGGAGGAGAGTTAATTCTAATTCAAAGAAAGAGTCCAGGGCTGGGCATCGTGGCTTATTAGCACTTTGAAAGGGCAAGGCAGGAGGCTCGCTTGAGGCCAGGAGGTTGAAGCTGCAGTGAGCCATGATTGCACTGCTGCATTCCAGCCTGGATGACAGAGTGAGACTCTGTTGAAAAGAAAAGGATCCAGAACAGTTGCAGCCTACAGACGTATATTGAGCAGCCTCACTCACTCTAAGAAGGCCAGCTGGAGGGAGTATATTTACAGAACAGGTGGAGTAGAACCCTAGGCTGGTTAACGCAGAGACTACCTGTGCATGGAGGTGAATAGCTGATGGCAGGGTGGGTCTTCCAAAGATTAGATGCAGGCCATTTAGAAATGTGGACACTTTAAGCTTTAGTGTTGAGGACCAATGAGATGACGAGATTATTTTCTCTAAATCAGTGAATAAGTATTCAAATGCTTTTTAGTGGTGATATAGACTCCAAGTTACCAAGCTAATTTGAGTTTTTGGCTGGTCTCCATTGATCACCTTTTGAAGAAGGGACCTTTTCCCAAGTCTAAGAAGCTACCCACAGGGAAGTGAATAATAACTAAAGGAACAGAAGGTTGTCTTAAAGATTCAGAACTTTTTTGATTCCTGGAAATTCTATATCAAAAGCTAACGAATGTGAAGACCAAAATCAGGTGTGTGACATTTATTTAATAAACTAGATTTGCCTAATTTATTCAGAATGGCAGAGTTTGAATGGGAGGCATCTGTAGTGTCAGGTGTCATAGAGTGGTCCCAGACTCTTGGGGGCTCCTGAAACTATACTGTGAGGTCTGCAAGATCAAAACGATTTTCATCACAAAACTTAGATGTTATTTCCTTTTTTGCTGTGGGGATACTTGAAATGATGGCAGAAAAGCAATAGTGGGTGACATGGGTTGACCTTACCACAATATCAAGGCATTGGCATCAAACTGCACAAGTTATCATTGGGGCCATCACCACCCCAGACTTGGAGGAGTGTTGATGACCGTTGATGATCCATCTAGTGCTATCACTGGAGTGTTGGAGTCCCCCACTATTATTGTGTTACTGTCTCTCTCCTTTCTTTGGTCTAATGGTAATTGTTCTACGAATCTGAGAGCTCTGGAATTAAATGCAAATATATTTAGAATTGTTACATATTCTGACTGAATTGGTCCTTTTATCAGTATACAATGTCATTCTTTGTTTTTACTGTTGTTGCTTTAAAGTCAGTTTTATCTGATATAAGAATAGCTGTTCTTGCTCACTTATTTTTGTTTTCCATTTGCATGAAATATCTTTTCCCTCCCCTTTACTTTGAGTCTATATGAATTCCCACGTTAGGTGTGTCTCTTGAAGACAGCAGATACTTGGTTTGTAATTTTTTATCCATTCTGCCAATCTGTATCTTTTAAGTGGATTATTTAGGCCATTTACATTCAACATTAATACTGAGATGTGAGTTACTGTTTCAGTCATTTTGTTCTTTGTTACCAGTAACTTTGTTTTCTCCATTGTGTTATTGTTGTATAAGCCCTGTAAATTCCTATGCTCTCAGAAGTTTCTGTCCTGTGTATACCAACCTTTTGTTCCAAGATTTAGAACTCCTTTTAGCATTTCTTATATGACTGATTGAATATTAACAAATTCCTTCAGGATTTGCTTGTCTGAGAAAGATTTTGTTTCTCCTTTATGAAACTTAGTTTTGCTGGATACAAAATTCTCAACTGACAATTATTCTGTTTAAGGAGACTAAAGATGGGACCCCATTCCCTTCTGTCATGTAAGGTTTCTGCAGAGAAATCTGCTGTTAGTCTGATAGGTTTTCCTTTGTAGGTTACCTGGTGCTTTTGACTCACTGCTCTCAGAATTTTTTCCTTTACATTGACTTTAGATAGTCTGATGATTATATGCCTTGGTGATGTCCTTTTGCAATGAGTCTCCCAGGAGTTCTTCTAGCTTCTTGTATTTGAATGTTTAAATATCTAGCAAGGCTAGGGAAGTTTCCTTCAATTATTCACTCAAATAGATTTTCCATACTTTTTGCTCTTTCTTCTCCCTCAGAAATCCCTATAATTCGTAGGTTTGGCTGTTTTACATAATGCCACATTCCTTGGAAACTTTATTTCTTTGAATTTTTTTCTTAATTTGTGTCTGATTAGGTTAATTTGAAAGCCTCATCTTTGAGCTCTGAAATTCTTTCTTCTACTTGGTCTAGTCTGTTGCTAAACAAAACTTTCCACTGTATTTTGTAGTTCCTCAAATGTGTCTTTCATTTCTAGAAGTTCTGATTGTTTTTTCTTTAAAATATGCCTCTCTTAGAAAATTTTTCTTTCATGTCCTGAATTGTTTTTAATATTTTCTTACGTTGGTTTTCACCTTTCTCTTGTCTCTTCTTTAATAACTTAATAATTCACCTTTTGAATTCTTTATCTGGTGTCTCAAATATTTCATCTTGACTTGGACTCACTGCTGGGGAATTAGTGTGATAGTTTATGGGTGTTTTAAAATCTTGGTTTTTCATATTACCAGAATTATTTTTCTGGTTTTCTCTCATGTGGGTAGACTATTTCTTCTTAATATTTTTTAATTAATTTTTTATTTGACCGGATTTAAAATTTTTTCTTCTTGAGGATGTGACTTGAATATTGATAGCTTATTGTCACCTACCTTCAGCTCTGCATACTTTCAGTGGCAAAGACTCTGTGTGGGTTCCTTGGTTATGGAGAATCTTTGTGGCTTTGGGCCAGTAGGAGATATCCATGGGTTAAAAAGAAAATGACTGCAGCTAAAGCAGGTGGGTAAATGCAATATCCCAATGGTAGGTGTGGCAGTCAGTCCCACCCAGCTCCCAGCTTTGACAGAGGTGTCTGAGGAAGCTCTCAGTAAAATGCACTGAGTTCTTTTCTAGGGGAGGTGAAGGTGCTACCACAGTTCTCCATCCAGGCCAGCAGGAAAGTAATCCACCTCCCAGCCCACTCCTGACCTGGTATTCCAGCTGTCCAGATCAGACAGGCACTTCTCAATTCATCAGGGATACTGATGTTCCGTGTAGAGAGGGGTTGTGAATCTCTCTCTCTCATGCAAGCCTGCACCTGGAAGGTACTCCTGTGGGGATGCAGTCACCCTAAAGTGTTCCAGAAAGGCTGTCTACTAATGCACCCACACGACGCTCCTGTGGGAGAAGTCCCCGCTACATCTGCAGTTAACCTGGTTAGCCTGGTGGTCAAAGGATGGAAGAAGTCCCCTTCTCCAAGACCGTTCGCGAGTACCAGGGCTGCCTGACTATTGCAGTAGAGCCACAGGCTTTCCCCCATTGAACCCAGCACGGCACCTGTGCCTCTGTTGAAAGAAACCTCCCACCTGTGGAAAGTTCTAGCACTCAAGGCCTGCCTTCTGAATTCCTTTGTCTCATAGGGTGCTCCCTTAATATGGTGCACTCCCGCTTCCCCTAGGAGTAGCAGCCCCTGAGGGCCAGACTACTGTGACCGCTGCTGCTCCTCTGGGTCTAGCCACCCAGTGTGGCCGCCACATTCCAGGCTGGTGCTGGGGATATCTACCGTGGATCCAGTGATGTGACTTGTCTCATCTCCCAGCCGCGGGTAACAGCGCCAGCTCTGATGGGGGCGGCAGGGGAGAGACAGAGACTCTGAGATTTCCTTGATTATAAATAGCCTTAGTGTGTTGGCTTTCTCAGAGCCAGCAGTAGTAGCAATGTGCTAGGCATGTGGAAAGACTCAGCACCTCCTGATCAGCCAGGGTGATGCAGGCAATGGCAATAGCTGAGGTTGCACAAAGGTCTTCTCCTTCCTGAGCCCTGTATCGTGCTTGCAGATGCTGTCATGCATGGTGTCGGCTGGCCACCAGCCAGCAGGTGGCACTTGCAAAGGATCACCAGCTGAGGTGGTGGCCATGGGATTGCTGCTGCCTCATGTTACCCAGGGGAGGTATTCCAGCGTCTCAGGCAATGGGTGGGGCCATGGAGCCCCCAAACGTCCCTGTCCCTTGTGTTCACCAGGGCAGGTGAAGTGGCAAAGCGGGTGGGGGCTAGGTCAGGTAAGTCCACGCTCTGGCTCCTTATGTGCAGGGGCAAGCAGGGTCCCCAGTGCGGGACTAGAGGGCAGTTCTCTGGCTGCTGGGGTGATGTTCCAGAGATGAGTGTAGCTGCCTCTGCTGCACAGAAAACTCCGCATGGGGATCGGGGAGTAGCAGGTGGCAGTCAGTCCCACTCAGCTCCCACGCACTTGGCGAGGCAGGCCTCACACCCGCAGGGTTCCGCCAGCAGCAGTGAGCTGGGTTCCAGGCAGCCTGTGCTCAGAACTCAAAAAACCGCCCAGGCCATGAGCCTTCCTGATGGAGACAGAAACCTGGCCTTCATGCCTCGCCCCTCCAGGTCCACCCAGGAAGCGGGGTGCCAGCTCCTGCACCTGTGGTCATGACACACACACTTCCCACTTGCCCCAGGTTCTAACTGACGGGGCTTGTCCCTACTCGAGATTATATGGCAAATCTCAGTTGGGAGCTTCTCCACCCTGTGACCACTGCCTGAATCAGCTGGCAGACTTCCGCAAGGTCCCCTGTGGGGTGGGATCAGGAACCCGCATCGCCGCTGGAGCCTGGGAGTGCCACAAAGCCTGTCCCGAGGCTGCTCCTGCTGTTCTCCCCACCACTCACTAACTCGGCTCCAGTGCTGGGGAGGGTCGCGGACTTCTGAGGGCTTGGGCTGTGCTCCCCGGTGGGAGCGAGTGTCCGGGTGGCGTCTCTCCCTTCAGGCTCTGGAGACTCAAAGTCTTCCATCTGCTCCACGGTATAGGCTGCTGCCCGCCACGTCTTTCAAAGGGACTATGTTTTCTTTCCGTTTCTGTTAAGTTCCTGTGTTGTTCTTGGAGAAGAGTTCACAGTGTGACTCTCTACACACTGTTTTGTCTTTCCAAGTGGGAGACGCAGGCTAACAATGCCTCCCATCTGCCAGCTTAGTGGAAGGAAAGGGTTCATCGATCCTAAGACCAGGACCTATTTAGGAAGACAGGAAAGATGATAGGCAGCATGTGCTGACCAGGGAAAATGGCTACATTTGTAGCCAAAAGGTAAGGACAAGGCCTTGCTTGGTGGTCCACACCTGTAATCCCAGCACTTTGGAACGCCGAGGCAGATCATGAGGTCAGGAGATTGAGACCATCCTGGCTAACACGGTGACACCCCATCTCTACTAAAAATACAAAAAATTAGCTAGGTGTGGTCACGTGCGCCTGTAAGTCCCAGCTACTCAGGAGGCTGAGGTAGGAGAATTGCTTGAACCTGGGAGGCCGAGGTTGCAGTGAGCTGAGATCCCACCACTGCACTGCCTGGGAGACAGAGCAAGACTCCATCCAAAAAACAGAACTGTAAATGTTTCCCAGAATATGCGCAAGAGTCCTGCACACTCAGTTACTCCAGACGAGACAGACCTGGGGCCAGGAGACGGAGGCCAAGGTCTACCCCTGGGATGCGCACTCCAGACTTTTTGCAACCCCTTTATACACATGCAGGGCCACTGCCAGACCGTGGGTCCCAGGCAAGGGCCTCAGGGAGACATTGGCAGGTGAATCTGCATCAGAACCTCTGCTCAGCCTCTCCTTGGTTGTGGTATGGTGGGGACAGCACTTTGCCAACCTACGCCTCAGCGGCTCGTCTATCTAATGGGGTTGACTATAAAGGCACACCTGCTTTTGCTGTGAGGATCCAACAAAATCTCCTGATTGCAGGGTTTGGGGCGGGCACACTCTGAGGCCTGGCACCTGTGGCTGTGGTCTCTGCTGCTGAGACAGCCTTGAGGATTGGGACCCTAACTCTCTTCTGGGAGGCTCCACCATATCCCTGCACTGAGTAGGAAAAGGAGAAGCCCCGTCCCCTCCCCCCGCCATGGGGACAGTGACTTACCGGAGCCGAACGTGGTGTTGAAGTGGCGTGCTGCCAGAGAGCCAGAGGAGCAGGGCATCCCGAGCCAGGACGAACGAAACGTCCACCCATGCTTGGCGTGGAGCAGTGAGAAGCAGGAGCAACGATCTTTCTTACGGTAGTTTTTGTAAAATGAATAGTCATAAAATATAATTCATTTCTTCCTCAATTTTCCTTTTTTTACTAAACATTTGAACATTTTGAAAATGAAACTTTCATGGTCTGAAACCTGTCACTGGTACAAATTTTTTTTTTCTTTTAAACTAAGGACAGTTGCCTGAAATTCTAATCAATACTGTAATTATTTTTCAGGGTCTTTGGGCGGCATGAGGACATATGTCAGGAAGAGCGTAACAAACACAGAATCAGATGCCCTGATTCTGGGCAGTTAGTACCTGTGTATCCACGGGGTCCTCACTGCCACCCCGAACAGGGCAATCAGGTTTCACAGACATCCTATATGTCTCAGTTCCTTCTCCAGTGCAGCTGAATTACCAGCGCCCTGGTCACCAGGAGTGCTCTGGGCCCCGGCCTTCTATTTGAAGGATCACAAAGTCCCCCTCTGGGTAGGGGTGCAGAGTCATGCAGAGGGAGACCCCACCATCTCCTGCTGGGGTCGGCACCAAGCTCACCTGAGGATTCATTTGAAACACGTTGGATGCCTTTGCCTGAGCAAGCTGCCTCTTTTCCTTCTGAATGAAGAAGACACACCATGAGCTCCACAAACAGGGTGAGGTGAGGCCTTACCTCCTCTGGGACATACCAGGAATGCCACACTTCCCTTCTGGGACAGAGCTCCCGGAGCAGGGACCTCCCTTCCTTCCCTCCCTGACTCCACCCAAGCTCCTTCCGTTGGCCCGATGCACACGAATGTGGAATGGAATCAAGCACAGGAAGAAGGGGCTTGCAGACCTGCCTCTGTTCAGCTGTGCCACTTGCCAGCTTGGGTTCCTGGGCAGGTCTACTAACTCCTCTGGGCTGAAGTGTTTCGTTTATTACTTGTTTGTTTATAGGACAACAGAATGAGTGTGGTCTTGACTGGGTAAGGGTGATGACATCGGTCCCACCCACAGTGTCTACTGTATTCTAAGGGACTTATGGGTCTGTGAAAGAGAAGGCAGACCCTGAACTGTCAAGGGCACAGAGCTCCTTATTATAGTTCACTCACAACAGCCCTGCAAGCTAAACCAGCTGTTGTGATCCCATTTCACAGATGATTAGAATGAAGCTGATTGAGTTGAAGTCGTTTTTCTGAGTCACAAGTATCAGGTCCCAAGTGGTGTGACTCCAGAGCTTCCCCGCATCATCCTACACTGGTTGTCATTTCTCTTATTTATCTTTTATTCATGAAGAAAGAGGCTCAGAGATAGGCAGTCACTTTGCTGGTTTCTCACCACTGTCTGTGAGATGCCAGAGCAGTAGACAAATGTTCTCAAGTCCAGGGAAGTGGAGATCAGAGGACGAGGGATCAGGGGACGAGGACCAGGGCTAGAGAGCTGATCAGTTGTTATGAGGGGTCAGCCCTCTGCACCATCGGCCGACAACCTTATCTGTCTGAGGCCCCTGGAAGTTCTGAGTGCTAGGTCAGAAGAGTCCAGACGGGCGCAGACCAAGGGCCCCCAGCTTCTCTCCACCCTGGAATTTCAGGGTCAGAATGGTCCCTGACTCTGATCCATCCCTGCCCCCTACACATCTTGCCTATGGTCTAGGCTATAGAAAGGCAACAGATTAGTCAACTAGAAACCTGCTTTTAGTCTACCCGGAATGACTGGTTCCAACGTAAGAAAAGGAGGGTTGCTGGGTAGGAATGGGGCTGGGAAGGAACGCCCACTTTGCAACTCTGCTTAGCACCTGCTGCCCTTTGCAGAATCTGCAGGGTCCCGGGTCATCCAAGAGGCTGAGCAGACTCAGAGGGCACAAAGCTGCTGATGTGTATACCTGCGACTCCAAAGGCAGCATACGGGCATCAGTAGTGCATGGCCATGCGAGGCTGGCTGCAGGATCACTGTGCAGACCCCGAGAAATATATCCAAGGAGACAATGCTCCCCTACTAACCCACAGTGTTCGTACAGATGATCAAATACAATTGTAATGACGTCAGCAAAGCTTACCTGGAGGTTTCTTCCTGCTTCCCACTGGGCTTTGCGTTCTGCTCCTTTTGGTCGTTGTCCCATCAAGACTTTCAAGGTGACCATTTCAGAACCCTATCCGTGTTCAACCTGGCTAACTTGTGAAATGGTCAAGCTCGAAAGATTCTCAAGGTGATTTTCTGGAAAAATATCCTGCTGTAAAGTAGGTCACATGGGCTGAGCCCAATCAGTTTGACAATAAAGTATTGGTTTCTCCAAAGTTATCATCATAGACTATATGAAGAGCATATATTTTACACAACTTATTTATTTTGCAAATATCGTTAAAATTTGTAACCCAGATCTTCACAACAAGACCACGTGAGTTCATTAGAGTCATATAATGTTTCAAGGGTCATAATATGACTAGTTCAGACCCCTTTGAAATAGTGTTTCAGGTGAATCCACTCACCAAATGTAAGACAATGCACATTTATTAAGTCACTTTAAAACAGCAAATTACTATTCATTGTGTAATGAATTGTTGCCTCATCATGCCATCAATGTCCACTGAAAGACCCATCTTGTAGGCCGAGGCATGGAGCCTGTGTTCACCCTTCTGCACCACCCGTGCTTATGAATAGCATGTAAGTCATTTCTGCAGACTCGAAATGTGAAGTCTCATTATCTTCTATCTTAAAACACATTAAGGAAACCATTCTCTTCATCTCTCAAATTGTGAAACATAGTTCCATTTCCCTGCTTTCCATGTTTTAAAGCTCATTTGTGATATAAGTATTAAGAAAATTTTCCCCCTAAGGAAACCAATCTCTGCTCAAATGCTGAGGTGAATAGACGCAGTGCTCCTTCTATGATAGAAAATCATTCACACAGACACGTTACATGAGGCCTATCTAGCAATTGTTTGTGTGGGTTTGTTATCTATAGCTGTTTCCTTTTCATTACGTGTTCACATGATTAAAATATGATATAAAATGCAAACATTCAAATAATGTGTTTCTAGATCCAAACAATTTAGAAAATGTTCACTGTTGTTCAGATTTTTTTTTTTTTTTTTTTTGAGATGGAGTCTTGCTCTGTTGTCCAGCCTGGAGTGTAGTGCTGTGATCTTGGCTCCCTGCAACCTCCACATCCCGGGTTCAAGCGATTCTCTTGCCTCAGCCTCCCAAGTAGCTGGAACTATAGGTATGCGCCACCATGCCCAGATAATTTTTGTATTTTTAATAGAGAAGGGGTTTCACCATGTTGGCCAGGATGGTCTCCATCTCTTGACCTCATGATCCACCTGCCTCGGCCTCCCACAGTGCTGGAATTACAGGTGTGAACCACCATGCCCAGCCCAGATTTTTTAAAAATATATTCAAAGTTAATATTAAGAGTAACTTGAATGAGTAGGACTTTAGGGTAGGTTGTGATAGCGAACTGACTTCTCAACACATCAGGACCATTTGTGACTAAGTACCTCCATTTTTTTTGAGATGGAGTCTCACTCTTGTTGCCCAGGCTAGAGTGCAATGGTGCCATCTCGGCTCACTGAGGCCTCTGCCTCTCGAGTTCAAGCAGTTCTCCTGCCTCAGCCTCCCAAGTAGCTGAGATTACAGGTGCATGCCACCACACCCGGCTAATTATTGTATTTTTAGTAGAGGCGGGGTTTCACCATGTTGGCCAGGCTGCTCTCAAACTCCTGACCTCAGGTGATCCACCTGCTTTGGCCTCCCATAAGTGCTGGGATTACAGGTGTGAGCCACCGCACCCAGCCTAAGTACCTCTTTTAAATGGAGTTTAGCAATTGCTTTCTGAATACCTGTCTTGACTGTCCAACTGTAGCTCCATGGGGACAGATACCCTGGTTAGCACTGTGCTGGCCACCTCGCAGGTATCCTATGTGTATTTCTTAAATGAAAATAGCTTTTCTAAGACGGTGTTAAAAAATAATGAGTAAGAAGGTCATTAATCCCTGATAGCTTCATAAATGAGATATTCTTCTGCCCAAAGAGATGCTGCTCAGCAAGTTATACCCAAGGAATTCTGCTCCTTTTGGCTGTTGTCCCATAAAGACATTCACAGTGATCATTTCACAACCCCATCAGTGTTCAACCTGGCTAACTTGTGAAACAGTTAAGCTCAAAAGAGTCTCAGAGTGATTTTCTGGGGAAATATCCTACTGTAAACTAGGTCAGATCCATTCTGTTGCCTTTAAATTTTTTTCCTATTTGCCCACTGGCTTCTCATGAAACTGGGAACCAGTTTCACACAATCTGTTCTTAAATGGCTACCCTACCCCATGCCCACGTTCCACATTTGCCCTGTCCCTGACTCAAGGAATGCCTGCCTGCAAGCCACAGTGTTCTAACCCATTTCTTCCTCAACCTCTGACTGGGCAGGAGCATGCTGATGGATGATACATTCCCATCAGACCCACCACGCCCGGGTCTACACCACAGAAACTGAAGCCGTTGGGTGAAAAGAGTGGTTGCTAGAACTTGCTGTGATGTTTCATTTCCATTTTGACTGAAGTCACCAAAATCCTATTAAACCAAAAATATAATATTTGGCCTCTTTATCATATAGACCACAGGGCTATCATGTTTATCTTTCTCTTATCTTCTCATTTCTATTCTCCTTCTGACCGAAACCCCATCTTGAAACCTCAAAAATGTGTTTGAGGATCACATATAATCACTTTTATCCACCGACGGGTTTGAATATGCCAGCAACTGAGGGTCCAGAGAACCAAGTCAATTACTCCAAACTCTCTCTTTGCCTCTGGCACTTGGTCTGGAGAGGTGAGTTCTGAATCCCTCTGAACTCAGAAGTCTTGATGCACAGAGTAGAATAAAAATACCTGGTCCCTCCTGAGAGGAATGAGATCATAGGCGTTGAAGTGCTTTGAAATACTCAAAGAAAAGAAACATGACACAACCTTTTATTATTTTGGATAGTGAGACCAGGTCAGAAGGGTCAGCATGCTCGTCATCATCCTACAGCTTTGAATGCCACAGAGACTGGTGACATTTCCCATTCATTTGCCCCAACCTTGTGGGAAAACTTTTCAAGAGTACAGCATCAGTAAAACACAAATGCTATCACAAATGATAGTCACTTTACCATGCTGATTGTCCAGATAAGCTAACCAGTTACTACTCAGGGCTGATGTAAAATAGATGTAATGCCAAAATGAGATGAAATAGAATTCAGAATAAAATTCCGTCCCTTGGAGCATATTCCATTGGCTTTCTCTGCTCCTGTTTCCGCTGGTATCTGGCCTTCTGGTAGAAAATGATGATGGTCACAGTGACTATATTTAGAAGAATGATGAGCAGTATGAGCCAGAATGAGTGTCCATAACTGTGGGTCGTTCCTTTACTGGTGATTGCCGGGTAAAGCAAGTGGGACAACTCTTCAGAGAGATGGTTGGACTGCACGTTTGCCACAAACAGTATCATGGTCACAAAAACGAAGGATGCTGAAAAGAAGATGGAGTTTCATGCATGGCATGGTGATACAGTTTTTAATGTCACTTACCTTTATGGAACACATATCTATGGGAATATATTGAATATCTACACTGGAGTTTACACTCTTAAGCACTAGGGAGAATTACAGAAATGTAAGACACAAACTAGATGTCTAGACACAAAACACTAATGATTGTGCAGGGTTGTGTATGACCAACAGCAAATGTGCTGACCCAAATGCTTTCAGAAGCAGTTGTGCAACTGGTCTACCAAACAGCCCACTTCCTAGGTGGTGAATGCAGGAGTGTGCTGAATGAATGAGTGAATAGGACAGTTCAGAGAGAAGCTGTATAAGGAGCTCTGGGAAGAGCTGAGGAAGGACAGGGCACTGCAGAGGGAAGAAGCGGCCTCAGCAAAGACCCTGGGTGGGTGGTGGGCCTGCAGCACCTGGGACTGTGAGAGACAAGCTCAGCTGTTGGGGAGAGGTCCCAGGGTCCTAAGAACTGGGTACAGAGACTGGGTTGCCTTGACGGCCACAAATGCCACCCCAGGAGCTTGAATTTCACGCAATATGATGCCACTGGCGAGAGTGTCTAATCAGGAAGGATCTCCGTACTAAACTTATTAGAGAAGAGAACTTATTGTATGTTTCTGTCTTCCCTTCTAGTTCTTCACAAGGTCCTCCACTAGAGAACATTCCTTTTTGTTTGTTTCTTTTGAAATGGAGTCTCACTCTCTATCCCAGGCTCAAGTGCAGTGGCATGACCTCAGCTCACTGAACCTCCACCTCCCAGGCTCAATTGATCCTATCACCTCAGCCTCCTGACTAGCTGAGAGTATAGGCACATGCCACCATGCTTGACTAATTTTTTGTAGAGATCGGGTTTTTCTATGTTGCCCAGGCTGGTCTCGAACCCCTGGACTCAAGCGATCCAGCTGCCTTGGCCTCTAAAAGTGCTGAGTGTGAGCCACTGTGGCCGGCCCTAAAGAACATTCTTTAGCACAGACTTGGGAGAGCCACTTTAGTCTGGTTAGAAGAATGTAGTTCTGGAGTCAGAGAGAACAGGACTGGAAATCCCAGATAAGTAAACCTGGACCAAGTCATGCAGATTCTCTGAGCCTCATTCCTCATCTTCCAAAGGGAATGAGATAGAGACAAAAAAAGGAGATTCGGGATTTTGTGTTTGCTTAGAGCTGGAAGTGGGCCGGAAAGGGGGAGTAGCTAAAGGGCATGAGGTTTCTTTTCCAGATGATCAAAATATTCTAAAATTGGCAGTTGTGATGCTTGCACATGTCTGAGAACATACGAAAAATCATGGAATTGTATGCTTTAATGGGCGAATTACATGGTGTGTGACTCATCTCGGTAAAGCTGTGACTCATCTCAATAAAGAAAGGTTTTGGAGGATAAGGATGTGCATGTTCCAGGACTTGTGATGAGGCCGGTGATCAGGCTCACCCAGCGAGGTCTGATGTGCACAGGGGGCCGTCGGGTTCCTGGCCATGGAAAACGTTTGAGACTCCATCTGTCGCCATGTACCCGGAAGTCAATGGACTTCAAATGTATCCTGCTATAACTCACACCTAGGAAAACCTTCCAAACCATCCTTCAAAAGGTCCTAATTAGAGGGTTTTGAATGAGGAAAATGTTTTAACACTCCTTGATGGCAGACCTTCATCCTCAATGTAATGGTTTTATTTCTTAATAATTTGTCCGTACAAAAGCCCTGGCCCTCTGAAGCTCTCTGGGTGCCTCACAGCTTTAATTATCCTTCGTTTTCCTCTTGTGAAGTTTCCTATAAAAGCTTAATCATAAAGGGCAGGATGGATACAGGGCAAAATGCTTTTTTTCCAGAGCGGGCTGCCTAGAACTTTGATTTGAATCGGGAGGGGCCGACACACAGACACAAAATGCTAGCATGAGTCCCCTTTAGAAACGAGATGCCCAGAGCCTCTACCTGCCAGGCTTCTCCAGCCTCTGGGACAGAAGGACTTACAGGGGCTGGAGGAAGCCCTGGGGTAGATGAGGAGCCTCGGAAGGCTCACGGATCTTGGCTTCCGTCCTGGCCTGTGACCACTGGGCCCTGTGACCTGCTGATCACTTTCCCTCTCTGGGTTCCTCAGTTGAGACACAAATGTATTTGGAACTGGCAGTCTGCAAAGTTCTCGCTGGCTTCAAGTTTCTCTCAGTCGACAGTTTTATCCACTGAGGACAGGGTGCAGTCAGTGTGGTGCAGAGGGCAGGCTGAGGTCAGAGGGCAGGCGGAGGTCAGAGGGCAGGCTGAGGTCAGAGGGCAGGCTGAGGTCAGAGGGCAGGGGAACCTCGGAAGTGAGGCTGCTGCTTGTCTCCTCAAAGCAGAACCTGCTTCTGTCAGAAACAAGCTAGGAAACCTACTTCGTCTCCTACCCAACATCTGCTGGCCAAGCAGAGGTGTTCAAACGCAGCCCCTAGGGGTTAGGGGCACTTCCTTCTGGCCCCAGGATTCCCAGAAGTCAGCCTGATTGTACTCTCCCATGGCCATGACCCAAAGCAAGAATCAAGGCATCTCTGTACACCAGTCCTTCTGCAGGCTGAGCCTCTGGCAAACTGAGAGCTTCACTAAGTTCTCCAACCCTCAAAGCTCTGGTGAAGAAAATCAGGAACCCCCAAAGGGCTACTTTGGGCAAAAGTCAGGCCTATTCAAGCGTTAGGGTCAAGCGGCCTCCAGGGGCATTTAGGGGAAGCCAAGCTGTGCTAAGGCCTTCTCCCAGGCCGGCATCAGAACATAATCTGCTCTTTAAATATCAACCTCTCAGGTTGTTTTTCTGCCCACCTCACAGCCTCCCTCTGTGTGTTAGAACTTACCCCTGAACCAGGAAAGGAAGGTGGCCAGAATTCCCTCTCCATCAAACAATCCTTTGTGGATAGGAGTAGGCAGGGCTAGGGGGAGGCTGTCTGGCCTCTGTTTTTCATGTTTTTCTTCACAAACATGCATGAGGCCTCTGCTTTATGTAAAGCGAGCCCATACCCAGCTGTGGAGGCCACAGCTTTGTGGAAAAGGTGGCAGACTTTGAACCCTGTGGGCTGTAGACACAGCAACCCTGGGCCATGTTGTTCTGCTGGCCCCACACCTGGCCCTCCACTCTGGTACTGGTACCTGTTTTCCCTCCAAGAATGCAGTCTTCCCTCCCCACTCACCCCTGCGGCTGGGGAAGGGCCGACTCCAGCCCCAGCTCCAGGATGGGCAGGTATCCTTGGCCAATTGGTGGATGGATGGGGGAATTCAAGCCTGCCAGCCACAGAGATTGGTCAAGGGATAGCAGAAGGGCAATGCAGGTGCAAAGTAGCCCAGGACTTTCTCTTAATGTGGAGGAAATAAGTTTTTTTTTTCTCCTGGGGCTGCTGCCATCAGCGATGAGCCCAGGGTGGCCAGCAGTCAACTTACCTTCCAGAGGATTGATCTGGCCAACGAATGAATGATGGAGTGAACACTGAGGAGCCCAGAGATGCCAGAGATGGAGCAATGGCAGGAAACAGTCCTCACGACATGCACCGAGACCCTGACTCGAGCTGTGCCTGTAGCCACTGCTTCCTGTACCTTCTTAGTTACAAGAGCAACAGTAAAAATAATCTATTTCTTTACCCTGGCCATGAGTACCAATTGGTTTACCTTCGGTTTGCTTGACTGGAGTGAATTATCATCATACAAGTAGCTTGGGCAAGGGACCCTGGCATTCAGGTGAGTGTATCTGAGTTTGTAACAAAGTCCCTTAACCTCTGACACTCAGCTCTGCTGTAAGAAAAGGAAGCAATGATATTCATTCTATGGGATTGTTGTGGCTTCTCCAAAGTGGATGCCCATTAAATTGGGGAATTTATTTGTTTTTACCACCAAGTAATAAAAGCACAGAAAGAAAGAGTCAGTCATACATGAATGTGGTTAAACCAGTCTGACCCCAGATCCTCAGAGCTGAAATGTGAGTACGTAATGTGAGCCTGGTCCACCTGTAGTCCTGGCTTAACGCTTTTACATCTTAAAAACCATCCCTCACTGTCCTACCTGTGCGGTGCTGCGGTCACTTTGTACATCTCAATTCCACGTGAGTGATCTCACACTGGGAGTCTGAAAATGGCCATGTGGCTGTGTTTGCACCATTCCAATCACCAGCGCTTTTTTCTCTTTTTGTTTTTCCCCACTGGAAAGCCATTGTTCATCTTCCTCAGTACACCACTACTCCATGGCATGGAGATGCTGGCCTCCCCCACCCACCTGTGCCTGCCTAGTGGAAAGGATGGCACTCAATGGAGGGACAGGATGCTGCCATCCTCAGTTCCTCCTCTGAGCCTTCCTGACACATCTGATATCCACAGCCTCTTTCCTGTGCTTGAAAATTTCAGGTATGTGTTAAAATGTGTCACCCGAAACTTACATGAAGCCACCTCAGAAATCATTTCCTTGGGACAGGCTTCATTCCTAAGATCCAGTTTCGATGGTGGAAAGAGGGAAAGAACAGGAAGAACCTGGCTGCCTGGCAGGAGCAAGGCCCTGAAGGCAGCTGGGCGGGGCAAAGAGGCCCTTCCCCGGCCCTGCTCTGGGCAGTGGGGCAACTGCATAGCCGTGGCAAAACCCAGTGAAAGCCAAAAGACTGCGAGTCAAAGCTGGGATCCATTTCCTATCTGGGCTCCATCCTCCAAGCACCACACGCATGAAACAAACAAAATGACCAAGCAACACCACCCAGCAACACCCCAGGCTCACAGTGACCCGCAAGAAAGGTATTGCCCCCAGATTCTCTTATGTGACATTATCTGTGGCTCTGTGGCACAGTCATGCAGACATGTCATGTGTGGAGACCGAGTGGACTCTTGTCACGTGGAGGAGGAAAGGGAAAGAAGCGTGTGCCAGTGTGTTCATGTGTGTGTGTGCACACATATGTATGCACGTGTGTGCATGTGTATATGTTTGCACATGTTTGCATGTGTGTGTGCTTCTATATACCATTCAGAGCCTAGTTTGGAGTTAAGCACACGGCAGGAGCCCAGTCAATATTTTGTTGACTTTTGTGCATTTTGACTTCTTATGTTGGATTCTCAAAAGCAAAGGCTGGCTTGTTGTAAGCCTCCTCAACAGTGCCTTTAAAACAGAATTCTATTTCCAGAGATGCTTTATAAACGCTCTGGACTGACAAAATAAACCGCAGTCCTCAGCTCATGGGAGACCCTCATAGATTCCTTGGCGTAAATGTGATCGTGTATGTTTATGCGGTTCTCTGCAGAGCACCGAGTCTCACGGGGCCACTCACCGCTGAGCCCGTTCCAGGTGTACACCCCCATTGGCCCCAGGAACGTCTGGTAAGGGTTGCTGATGCTGTTGTAGAAGGTAAACCCAGAGCTCAGCAGCGACGTGAACAAGCTCAGGACCAGGAACAGGATAGCCATCAAATGCAGAGTTCTTTGGGAAGAATTATGCAGTATCCCTAAAACTAAAACAATGTTTTGTGAGTGCAAAACATTGCAAGGCATGCAAATAGCAGCCCTAGCCTGGCATTCCTCCCCACCCTATCCTCTTAGGTGCTTGAGTTAGCAGTTGTTGGATGTCAGTTAGAGATGTCAGAAACCTCCAAGGCATGCAGGACCAAGACCCACATTCCTCACTGTGGGCTGGTTGTTGAATCAATGAGTTGAATGGATGTAATCGCAGCACTACAGATAACTGGATATTTATCCTGATTTTGAAGTCCCTTAGAAAAGAGTTTGCCTTCCTGGATACTGGCAGCAGAGCTGGGCAGCCTTCCCGTTAATGAGCTTGGGCTTCCATCCTTGCCAAGGTGCTTGTCACAGTTTCAGCAGTGCCCCTGTTTCTCTGAGTATTAACTTAGCTTCCACTTGGAGGCACTCACAGGGCGGGTCACCCTGAAAGCCTGTGCACTGTGAGAATCCCATAAGTCCTGTGGTTTCTGGGGTAATTACCTGAGTCGGGGTGGCATCAGCAGAGAAAAGGCTAAGAAAGGTGACCAGGAAAGTGGGAGCCAAAGGCTGACATCAGAAAATGACTTCTGTTGGTGTATATCAAGGTGTGGGTCCTACTTCAGACTCCACTTCCCTGGAGCCAGAGAGGACCAGATGCCCATGGGGCTTCAGTGCTGGAGGCAGCTGGGAGTTTGCCCATGACTGGGCCTTGACTCTGCTTTCCAAGGAGAACTCTTCTGAATCCTATCAGCATTGGATGAAATTTGCGTACTTCTTAAATGTAAAGGAGCTCCAGGAACGACACTCTTGAAAAATGAAGCAAAGGTGCCCTAGCTGTGGGTCCTGGGTTCCTGGTTTTGCCTTTCTCAGCTGACCCCCACCAGCCATCTCCTCCACCTACTCTTTTGTTGAGGACACAGGGCCCAGGCGCCACAGGGGTGCACTGACATGCAGGTCCAGCCCAGCCAAGGGCTGTCAGGGCGTGCGAGGCCCTGTGGAGGAGGCCAGCACATCAAATAGCGTTTACAGGGATTGTTCCACGAAAGTCACCAGGACACAGGAGGAAGTGATTTGGAGAAAGATTTCCGAGTCGCAGTGAGGCAACGGCAACGTCACTGGGAACAGCATAAGTGAAAACAAATGAAAGACGCTTTCTTTCCGTTCCGGTTTCTCTGGTCTCCAGGGAGAGAGCCTTGGAGACCTCGCATCTTTACCTGGAGCTGCTTTAAAGAACAGAAAGCAAAAAGGCCAGGTAGGATCTCTGGTTTCTGGGCCTAGGGGTGGTATTCCCTCAGCATTACGCCCACAGGTCAAAGGTTGAGGAGTTCCTTCCTGAACCAGAGTGTTTCAAAGAATTCAGAGAACATGCATGGTAGGTAGGAGACCCCAGGGTGCTGTGAGCGCCCATGGGAGGGGTCACCAAGTCCCCTCCTCAAATCTGTTTTTCCCTCCCTGCCTTGCCGTAATAATTTAAAAATTCCTCATTATGCTGAGCCCACATCTGCATCTCCACAACTTAAACCCAGGGGTCCTAATTCTCCTTTGGGAATCACACAAAATTCCCTTGCTCCTTTCCTGCCTGGCAGCCTTTCCAAACATTTGGGGAGGGATAGAAATCCCAGCAGGATCAATAGGCCACGTCTCTGTAGTATTCCTTGTTGGGTGTGACTGGGAAGTCCCCCGCCAGCCTGGCCCCCTCCCTGCACAGACTTTATTCTGACTCTCTCTCTCTCTCTCTTTTTCATCTTTTTTTGGAGATAGGGTCTTGCTCTATCACCCAGACGGGAGTTCAGTGGCAAGATCATAGCTCACTGCAGCCTTGATCTCCTAGGTTCAAGCAAGAAATCCTGCTGCCTCAGCCTCTGGGGCAGCTGGGACTGTAGGATGTGTCACCATGACCATGCTCAGCTAGTTTTCTTTTTAATTTTTTGTGGGGACAGGATCTCACTATGTTGCCCAGGCTGGTCTCCAATTCCTGGGCTCAAGTGATCCTCCCTCCTTGGCCTCCCAAAGTGCTAGGATTACAGGCATGAGCCACCGCGCCTGGCCAGATAGGCACGGGGCTCCCGTGAGACCCGACACTCCCCTTGGACAGGAGAACACCCCCACTCCATTTTTGAACCTCTTAATTCTATTTGTTCACTATTTTTTTTGTTTGTTTGTTTTTTGGCTTTTTAATCAGCCGTGTTCTATGAGGGAGAAAAGTTTCCTCCCATTGGACAGAGAGTGGGCATAAAGGAGATGTGGCCGGCAGCTTGCAATTGGGGGCCAGACATACAGCCTCAGGGGCTGCTGGCAAAGAGGTCTGTGGTAAAGACCCTCATCCAGAGACAGCAGGCATCCCAAATGGCGCAGGTCTTGGAGTGGAGCCTCCTAGACCAGGAGCGGGAGAGGCCCCAGAAGCAAGAGTGACAGGTAGCCCAAGGGCCCGGCTACAAGGGCGAATGAGAATGTGCAGGAAAGAAAGGGGGAGAAGCCCAGACGTGGTAGCTCACACCTGTAATCCCAGCACTTTGGGAGACCGAGGCAGGAAGATCACAAGGTCAATAGATCGAGACCATCCTGGTCAACATGGTGAAACCCCTGTCTCCACTAAAAATACAAAAATTTAGCTGGGCGTGGTGGCTCATGCCTGTAGTGTCAGTTACTCAGGAGGCTGAGGCAGGAGGATCGCTTGAACCCGGGAGGCAGAGGTTGCAGTGAGCCAAGATCGTGCCACTGCACTCCAGCCTGGTGACAGAGCGAGACTCTGTCTCAAAAAAGAAAGGTGGGGAGAGGACAGAGAAAAGGGAAGGAGAAGGGCAATGTGGGTATGCCTCACAGTCTTTGGCATGGCCACATGACCCTTGAAAACCCATGGGAGAAGGGAGCAGACCGGGAGAAGACCGGGCAAGTCTCAGCTCGGTGGCATGAGGACGATGATGTCATCACCCTGGCAAAGGGACATTCTCCTCCTCAGGTGGCACTGGGGACTGTCAACAAAGTCCAGCTTGCACAGGTACAGCCTACTTGTGCTTCGTGGTGACTGGACTATTTTGCCAATTTCTGCTAATAACCTGTAGGGCGTGGTGAAATCCTCAGCATAGTCTTGGGCTCTGCATCCCTGGGAAGCACTCTAGCAGAGCATGGGTCGCTGCCTGGGGGGAAAGGGCGGAGCCTGTTGGGCCTGCCTTCTGGGTGAGTGGGATGTGGCCACCTGGGCTGGGACCGTTCCTGTCCCTGACCTCAGGTGAAGTCTCCAGTCTCTGCCTCTTGCTCGCTGTGGAGATGCCACGGCTGGGGGATTCCTATTGCTATAGTTTAGCACACCTTTGCTTTGAAAGTAAGACGGTGACACCAGAGGAGAGGAGCAACAAGCTATAGCACGTAGGACACACCTGTTCGGGGGACAGGTAAGTGGCTGCAGACGAATCACTGCTGAGTCACCAGAAGGGGGAATCGCTCCCTATTTCACACGCACCAGCTCCTCCTGGACGCTAAAGGGGAAACTCCAGGATCTATTCCGAAGTTTGCTGAGGACTAAATGAACTCACTCCTCAGCAAAGTTTGGTAACCAATCAGAAATAATTTGGTTGCTTAACTAGAAAATAGAAATCCAGGAGGCTGAGGTTGTAATGAGCGGAGATCATGCCACTGTGCGCCTGGGCGACGGTGTGAGACTCCGTCTCAAAAAAATAATAATAATTTTAAAAAATAAAATAAAAACTTCAGTGTGAAAAAAAAAAAAAAGGAGCTGTGTCCAAGGCCCCTGACGTGGCTTGCAGTATTTTTCTGCTTTACACACTTAGTAAGCGTTTTTGGATATTCATTAGTAAATGGTTAACATTCCTTTTTTTTTCAGAGTGAATTAGAAAGTGACAATTGAATTTAGCTTTGCAACTTTTGGTAAGATCTAATGATGTGATTTTTCAAAAGGGAGTCATTTGTGGCCTGTTGATTTATATTTTATATTTTCTGTGTATTAAGGTGACAATTAATCTTGATTCTAACTGCTGCATTTTAAAATTATTTTCCGGCTTTCTGAATTTCCTGCCACGTAGGTCTGACAGCTATATCTCCCCTCCAGCTCCTGGCTCAGAAGTTAGACAATAAAAGCTGAAAATTCAGGGAAAGTTATCAAGAATGAAATAACAATAAACTTCCATAGCATCTGACAGCTGCTCTCTGCCTACAAAATTAGCAAACACATTCCGTTCATTTCTTCCTTTTAGGGGGCAAGCGTGTGAATCAGGAAAGCCACCTCACAATTGGCGCTAATTGCCTTGATGCTGACAGCCCCAGGAAAGAGCCAAGAACAACATGGCCACAGAGAAGAGCGCCTGGCCACAGATCCCACAGCTGGGAGGCAGAAAAGTGCTGCCAGGCGGTGGATAAGGGACACACGTGAGAGCCATCCAGACAGCCGGGCTCCCCATGCAGGGAAATGCAACCCTTCAGGCCCCACTTGCCATCTGCCTTTGGAGTTCTGGTTTTCTGTGAGTCCTCGGACACTGAGGGAGGGTGGCTTTGTGAGTGGGTGGGTGGGAACCATGACTCCTTCTGTAAACACCTGGTCACCAGGCAGTCTGATAGGGCAGCTCCTGAATCTGTGGGCCCCAGTGCCTGCGGAAGGAGCTCGTTCTATCAGCAGATCTCCAAGTGTGGCCTGAAAGCTCTCCCGGGAAGCCCAGGCTGGTGCCCCAGCCTCTCAGAAAGTTGCCAGGGTTCCTTGGGAAGAAGTAGCCTGAGCCCGGAAGGGCACCTTTTTTTGTCCTCTGTACTCTTTCCCTTCTAGTGTGGTTACATCTCTGTGGGCAGATGACAAATATTCCTCTCCAGGAAAATCTCCTTATGTGGACAGGGTAGGAATAAGGTGGGGGCTCTTTATGAATTCTGGAGAAATAAACTTTATTGTTCTTCTCCTTCCAATTAATTAGTTTCTGCAGCAGATTTATGTTTCCAGTTATTTTTAGCTTGGGCTAACAGTGCAATGTTGAGTTCCCTGAGAACAAGTGGAGGTCGGGGGAGAAAAGAGAGTAGCGAGCAGGGGGAATGGCAGACGGGGACGAGACTCCCACCACCTGCAGCGGATCCTGACTCGGACGCAGCACTCAAAGACCAGCCGGGAGCCTCCTTTGCAAGGTTGTCCAGAGGTTTCTCCTATAAATTAATTTAATTTCAAGCAGACCACATCCAAAGGACTTAAAAACAATACCCAGTACAGTGATGCCTGTCAATCTAGTGCCTGGCCTTGGTGAAGCTGGTTGTTGTCAACATTGAATTAAGATCACCTGGGAAGATTTTTTTTGTAAATGAGCAGGTCAGGGCCTCACTCTGCAGAAACTGCTATTCAGCTGGTCCAGGGTGGGGATTCCTCACTTGCATTCCAGGTGATTCTACCTTCTGCTGTAGGCAACGTGACTGCTCAAAGTCCCACACATTTGCAAACCAGACTGTTCTTGGAACTGAGGACAAAGAGTCCAGTGTCACATGAGTAGAAATATCTCTCACAATAAGGTCCAGTCTGAGCTGGTGAGATCCTGTCCCTACAAAAACATAAGAAAAGTGGCTGGGCATGGTGGTCTGTGCCTGTGGTCCCAGCTACTCCAGAGGCTGAGGCAAGAGGATCTCTTGAGCCCAGGATATAGAGGCTTCAGTGAGCTCTGATTATACCACTTAACTCCAGACTGGGTGACAAAGCAAGACCCTGTCTCAAAAATGAAAAGAAAAGAAAAATATGCCTGTAATTCCAGCACTCTGGGAGGCTGAGGTGGTGGATCACTTGAGGTCGGGGTTTGAGACCAGCCTGGCCAACATGGTGAAACCCTATCTCTACTAAAAATGCAAAAATTAGCAAAGTGTGGTAGTGCATTTCTGTAATTCCAGCTACTAGGGAGGCTGAGGCAAGAGAATTGCTTGAGCCCGGGAGGTGGAAATTGCAGTGGGCTGAGATCCCACCATTGCTGGGATCCACTCCAGCCTGGGTGATGAAGTGAGACCCTGTCTCGAAAAAAAAAAAAAACAACTATCATAAAAACTTTTCCTGTCAAAATGATTCTGTAAAAATATATGTTCTGGTCGATGCATAGGCTGAGTAATATTTGAAATGACATTCGCAGGAACTTCATGTCCTAAATGTCAATGACACATTTTGATTGCCATGACTGCCAGTGTGAGCAAACAGTGCACATTGTGCTTCTGGGACCCTGACCACATTTTCAAAACACAGAGTTAAAGGGCTGACTTGTTTTTATATGGCACCCAAGATCCAGCACCGAGAAGGAGAGGAGTATTCACAGTGTGAGCTTACACCCCCTTGCAGCTCATGTTTCAGGATTCTGCCCTCCAACGGGGCTTTGCAGACATGTGTTCCCCCTCAACCCCTTGCTTCCATAGAGACCTGCACGTACCATGCCCTGCCGGTGAGTGCAGGGCACTGATTTTAATTGAGGAAGGGTCTTTCTCTCACACTGGGTGGTGAGCCCTCCAAGGCCAGGAACCACGTGCAATTCCTTCCAATATCTGAGCCCCTTATACACCCAGCAGCTTCTCAGGGAAGTTTTTTTGAACAGAAATCAGATCTCCAGAACTTTGGGCGCAGCAAAGACAATCTGCTCGCAGCTGGACATACAGGACGTGTCACTTTTCATCTGGATGTGGGGCAAACTAGGATGCCACCGGTCAGCCTGAGCTGCCCACGCCATCCAGTTACACCCTGGAGAATTTCCTTACCAGGTTTGATGGACAACTTTCCCCAAAGATTGACCTGATGTGTGTTGGATTATGTTGGCATTTTGAAATCAGCCATCTTTGCTTCCTTCTGCTCTTTTGTTTCAAAGTCTACAGTCAAAATTTGCTCCATGTGATAAATACCATGCAGAAATATAGCAGAGCTTTGCAATAATTATTACTCTTGGGGGACTCTTGGTGTGACCTCACCCTAGCCAAGAAGCTGATACATGGTTAATTTCTCAATCGGAATGGTCAGTCCACCACTGCTGGAGAAGAAAGAGGCATTTATACAGATTTTATTGTATGGCCAATGGTTGGTTTCTAATTTGAAAGAAGCCCTGGGTGGCCATGAGAAGCAGAAGGAGAGCATCCCTGTCTCACTGCACACTGCAGAGCTGCTCCCAGGGGAAGCATCCTGGGACTGTGAGCAGCTGGACACCACAAGCTGAAGATTCTAGTAACACGACTTTCCCATCTAAGAGAACTGCTTACAGCTATTCAAGCTCAATGGTTATTACAGTCATTGGCAATGAAGACTCCCTAGGCTCTGAGGGGTCCTTAGGTGTCATCCAGAATGACAGTGCAGCACCTTTATTAATTAGGTGGTGGTTCACCTTCTTCAGCACGAGGAGTTTGGGCAGTGACTTGGGGAAGGTCAGAATGTGGCTCCCCAGTGGAGAGCAAGCGAAGGGAAGGCACATGTCCTCGCTGTGCTCTGACCTGGGCTGCCGCACCTACCTGGCCCTGGACCCTTTCCGGGCTCTCCTTGATGAGTGCCTGCTCTGGTCCCCTGACATCACCACGCTCACTAGCACACACACAGGGCATTAGAGCCAGGTCCTGGCCCATCCTGGCCTCCTCTGAGTCTCCGTGCATAGAGATCATTGACGCTTTCTTTGAAGCCATTTATCTCAAATTGGAAATCAACTGGTTCCAAACAGATACCATATGGAAACCAAAAGACTTGCAAGTTTTGTCTCTTATTTAAATTTTTTTAAATGTGTCTGAGGCTTCAGGACACTTTTTGGTTTTGAGAATGCTATTCACGTAACTGAAGGCATGACTGAGTCTTTCAAACTCGCTGTAAAGTAAATGTTTCCCATCCTTACAGGAAGCTGAGGTTGACCCCAGAGGAGATGTCCCTGAAAGGCTTTGGCAAAACATAAAGGTAGGTATCAAACTTCAAAAGTCAGATAAGGAGCTAAATCAACTTATCATTCTTAATGAACTTTCATTTTCCTTCCATTGAGAGGAGGGCATTATTATACAAGAAATCAGAAAAAAAAGTTGAGGAATTCCTGTAAAATATACAATTAATAAACTAATGGAAATTTAATATAATTTCCAACAATTAGATATTTTGGAGGTAAATTCAAATTAGTTAAAGAAATGAACTTGAGAAACAGAGATAAGAAATATTCTATTTTACTCTTTCCTGCATAGACGCCACCTGTGAAGTTCCAGACAGAGATTTTGGCTCCAACAAAAAACCTAGTCCCTACAATTTAAAAATGCATTTCTACTGTCTATTCAATACCACATTGCTGTTACAGATTTTTACTTATTTACTTGTCAGTCAACTTGGTGGGTATTATTTAAATGTAGCCACTGCTAGAATGATTGAAACTGTTGTACTAGTCGACACAACCAGAACTGAGGAAGCTCAAATAATGACATGGCAAATTTCCAAAATTATGAGTTAGGCTCGCATCTTCAGCCTAACCCAAAGCTTACAAAGAAATTATTTTTGAATGACTATTTGGCCCAAATATAGAATGACATGAACCTTAATTCAATCTCACTATATCCATTCAAATTAGTTTATAATTTACCTGCAAAATTTTTGTTTGGTTCTGCAAGTCCGTGACTCAATTCTTGACTACTCTCCCCATGAAAAAATCCGTAAGTGATGAAAATACTCCCATTTGAAGCAGAGTCTCTAACAGCAATTGTACTGGTGATCCATGCTTGTGTCCCAAGAATAGAGCAAATAATGATGAAAGACCCAAGGCTGGTGAAAAAGCTTGATAAGAACATCAATGTCTTCTTTGTGGTAGGCATTTTCACAGGAAAATAAGTTCTCTAGGACAAAACAAACAAAAAAAAACAAACAAAGAAAAAAACCCAAGTATCTTCTTATAACAATTTTGGACCTTATCATTTGAAGTCTAGTATTTAGAAATGGAGTCGTAACATCTTGTTGTCAAATATAAAATCTCACTCTTCCTAAGGAAGGGTTATGCTAATGGACATTGAACTCTGAGCATGGTTATAAAACTTACAGTAGCTGAACTTTGGTCTGGAGTAAGAGGCTGCTATGGTTACAGCCAACCAACGTGAACAAGGGGTGGGCATGGTCTTCCCAGGGACTTCCTCAATCACGAAATTAATTTATAATCCATGGGCAAGTGTCATGGAAGCAAATTTAGCCTACCACGCATGACATGGGTAGCATTCCTAAATAATAAGGGCGGAGGATCTGTAGCCTCAAAACGTTGCTGGGTCTAGTAGACAACACTGTGAAACCCCAACTCCTCCAAGAATTATTAGAACTATGTAAACAGATACTTCACTATTGTAGACATTTACATTGTTTCAATTTCACAATTATGATGAAAAAGAACAACACACAAATATCTTTAGGCGCAAACCTTTGTCTATATCGCCACTTATTTCCTTGCTTAGATTTCTACAAGTTTGACAAAGTCTGTGGATTTTTCTGAAGTTGTTGCTATGCATTGCTTAGTTTCTTTACTCGTCAGTAATTTGACTTTTATAATTGTTCCAAGAGGAAATTCTAAGGAGGTAAGCCTTTGTCAAATGTACTGCGGAGTGGAAAGAGAAAAGTTTACATCTCCTTATGTTTTATACCTCTTAAGTTTTAGACTTTATCAGAGAGGTATGGCTTTCAAATTTCTTCTTTCAAATTGGATCATATTTGTGTATTATTTAAATTGTAACTTGAGAAGTTTCATCTTTATCACTTTTTAGTACTCTGACAGAGGTGGTTCTAAACATTCTTGTTTTTGGTAATTATATCTGTATCTACGCTGTTGAGTGGTAAATAGTTTATAAATGATCATTTCTGGACTTGAGAAAAACTCTCCCATTTAGCTAACAGATCATTTCTTGAGATGATAAATAGACATTCGTAGCATGTTTGCATACTTCTTTATACTGTATTCTTTGATTATTTAGTAATATCATATTATGTTGGTGCAAATGTAATTGTGGCTTTTGCCATTGGAAGTTACATTTACTTTTAATGGCAAAAAACACAATTACTTCATCTTCTACTTTTCTTTTTTAACACCCAACTTATTTGTGGAATTTGCTGCCTATCTGTCTGTTCCATTGTTGTAACTAGATGACATGCTCCAGGAGGTGGACATATTTGTTTTGTGGACCACTGGATTCCAGGGACTGGCAAAGAGGCTGGCCCAGAGAAGACACTCAGCAAACATGTGTTGAATGAATTATTGGAGATACGTACACACACGCTCCACTACTGTGGACATATATATTGTTTCTATTTTAAACTTATGATTAAGGAAGCACAACCCATGAACATCCTTTTGCATAAACCTTTGTCCACATCTTTATTTCCTTGCTTAGACTCCTAGAAGTGAGTCAGTCTGAATTTTACTGAAGCTGTTGCTACGCATTGCCCAGCTGCTTCTTAGAAAAAGATACCAATCACCTGCCATACCGTTAACATCTGTGGAAAGTGTGAATATGCACACTTTCCTACGTCCTCAAAACATTGTATATTATTGGAAAAACTTACTATTTTTTTCTATTTAAGTCTATTTATTTTGACCACACTTTTAAAGAGTGGAACAGAATTTCAGTAGTTAATTCCCTCTGGCCCTATTCCTAGTATGGAAAATAATTTTGTCTTTATTATTGTATTTTGTATTACATATGCCCATTACAAAAATGTATTCAAATGAACTGACAAGAGGAAAGTAGAGGTAATAAATAATTTATCCTAGAAGAAGTAATTCTGTTCATAGTTGGGCAAAGACTTTCATACCGATAGCTTTATGTCTTCGCCTATTTCCTGCTGCTATAACTGAATACCTGAGGCTGGGTGATTTACAAAGAAGAGAAATTTATTTCTTCCAGTTCTACAGGTTAAAGAGTCCAGGGTCAAGGGGCTGCATCTGGTGAGGGCCTCATGCTAGTGAGGACTCTCCGTAGAGTCCAGAGGTGGCACAGGGCGTCATGGTGGCCAGATGGCAAGTGGGCTGAGAGTGCTGGCTCAGGTTTCTCTTCCTCTTCTTATAAACCACCAGTCCCACTCTGGAGAAAACCCGTTGATCCATTAATCTATTAGTTCATGAATGAATTAATACATTTATGAGGGCAGGGCCCTCATAACTTCATTGCTTCATAAAAGTTGCAGCTTTCCCTACTGCCATGCTGAAACTCACCGATATGAGTTTCAGAGGGGACAAACGTCCAAATCATAGCACTGTGCGCACATTATCTGTTTTCTGTTTTATAATCTGCCTCATAAAAATTTTAACAACTTGCCATGGCAATCCTTTCATGTCAATAGACCGTATTTGCCACTGTACAAAGAACCACAGTTTATTTATGCAAACCCTTTTTGGTGGACAGTGAGGTTCTTTCCAGTTTTTCTATGCTGCACCCATGATGTGGTGATACTCCTTTTACGTTCAACCTTGTTAACTTTTCTATGTGTTTCCTTGAGATAAATTTCTGAGAAGGAGAATTGCTGAGTCAACCCAAAATATGTGTACACCAGCAGAAAGTTTGTCCCAATTTAAATTCCTACCAGCAGCATTTTGCATTAGAGTCCCCAGTTTCCACAGCTTCCCCACAGCATAGTATTGTTAGCATTTTTAATTTTTCACAAGCTGGGAGACAAGAAGTAGCTTCTTGGGCATTAGATTCTCACATGTCAGTTAGGGTTTCTATATTCTAGCAAGCTTATTACCCATGTGTATTTTTATTGACACAGTTTTCTATTTATGATGTTGGTTCATTTATTATATAAAGAGGTTTTTTATTTATGATTTTTTGTACAGTAAGGATATTAAACTGTTGTCAGTTCTGTGTATCTTGTGGAGACATCTATCTGTATATTGAAATATATTTACTGAATACATATATTCATTTTATTATTTGCATTTCAATCATATTTATACATTTATACATTTTAAACATACGTGTAGGTATTTTGCTGGCTCAAGTTAAAAATGTTCATGTAACCAAATATTTCAGTCTTCTACTTTATACTTTCTGGATTTGGTATCCCAACTCCGAAGTTATTGAGGCTATTTATATATAAAAACCAACTCTAGTTTGTGTAAAACAGAAAAGTAGTATTTTTTTATAAAGTTACAGGATTATTTTGCATTACCCAAGGTGAGGTGACACTGAGAACACAGGAAGTTACTAGAACTAGAATTTCTTTTTTTTTTTTCCCTTCTTACATCTCATTTTTTAAAATTATTATAATACTTTAAGTTCTGGAGTACATGTGCAGAACGTGCAGGTTTGTTACATAGGTATACACGTGCCATGGTGATTTGCTGCATCCATCACTCCGTCATCTACATTAGGTATTTCTTCTAATGCTATCCCTCCCCTAGCCCCCCACCCCCAACAGGCCCCAGTGTGTGATGTTCTCCTCCCTGTGTCCATGTGTTCTCATTGTTCAATACTCACTTATGAGTGAGAACATGCAGTGTTTGGTTTTCTGTTCTTGTGTCAGTTTGCTGAGAATGATGGTTTCCAGCTTCATCCATGTCCGTGCAAAGGACATGGACTCATCCTTTTTTATGGCTGCATAGCATCTCATGGTGTGTATGTGCCACATTTTCTTCATCCAATCTATCATTGATGGGCATTTGGGTTGGTTCCAAGTATTTGCTATTGTGAACAGTGTCACAATAAACATACGTGTGCATGTGTCTTTATAATAGAAAGATTTATAATCCTTTGGGTATATACTCAGTCATGGGATTGCTGGATCAAATGGTATTTCTAGTTCTAGATCCTTGAGGAATCACCACACTGTCTTCCACAATGGTTGAACTAAGTTATACTCCCACCAACAGTGTAAAAACGTAGAACTAGAATTTCTATCGTCTTCTCTGCTCCTTACTGCATATGTTTCATTTCCTGTTTTTTTCTAATATTAAATTTTATCTTTGCTGCTATTCTATTTGTCTTTGATTTTGTTTTTCTCTTCTAATTTTCTAAAACGAATATTTTATTTCCTTAATTATTTTGTTTTTGCATTAATAAAATATTTAAAACCATGAATATTTTTCCTCTTAATATGTATACCTTTGGCTAGGTTCCATAGGTTTTTACACATGTAACTTGGCATTTGATATCTTGAAATTGCATTTTTTATTTCCTGTTTGTTGAGGACAAAGTTTGTAAGATAATTGTATGATGGCATTATCTCTATTTTTGCTATTTGTTTCTAGTTTTCTATAATTTTAATCAAAGCATATGATCTTAAAACATCTACTCATAGGGTTTCATTGAGATTTTTATTTGTAGTCAATATATAATCAATGTTTATAAATGTTTACAACATTTTATGTCACTCTATGCTATTCCACTTAATGGATTTAGCATCATTTATTTAAAATGTTTTATTTTTGCCATTTTGGATATTATTAAATTTTTTGCTAACATAAATTTGCTTGAATACAGATCATTAACTACAGCCTTAAAATAGATCTCAGGAGAATTGCTGGCTCAGATAGACATTTTTAGATTTATGATATTAAATGCAAATTGACCTCATACTGGCTTCCAATCTATAATCCCGCTATAAATGTTTGAGAAAGATTTTTTTCCTATAGCACTGGAAAATGTTTGTTATTTGATATGTAATATTGCTTTAAGTTACAATTCTGTGATCTGCTTTTCTGTGACCATAGTTTTGACTTTTCTAGAATTTCATTAAAATGGTATATTATAGTAAGTAGCTCTTTGTATCTGACTTTATTTTTGAAATTCATCTAGATATAAATACACACATTTGTTTATCCACTTAGCAGTTGATGGATGTTTTCATAGACTCAAGTTATATATTTGTCATGAATAAAGCTGTTATGCATTTGAGTACAAGTCTATGTGTGGATATATGATTTCTTTATCTTGCAGGAATAAATAAGAGAGATATTACTGGAACATGGTAAGTTTATATTTAACTTTATAAGAAAATAACAGACTGATTTCTCCAGTGGCTGTTTCACTGTGCATTCCCACAGAGATATGTATGCTAGTTTCAGTTGCTCTATATCCTCCCCAACACTTGCTATTATGCATCGTTCAAAATTTGGCATTATAATGAGTGTTTACTGATATCTCACTGTGTTTTTATTTGCATTTTGCTAATATTAATGATGTTGTACATCTTTTTATGTGTTTGTTTGCCATTCATGTACTTTCTTTGGTAAAGCCTCTGTTTACATCTTTTGTCCATTTTCTTATAGATTTGTCTTCTTTTTGTTGAGTTGTAAGAATTCTTTATATTTTATACTCAAGATACAATATTTATTAGACATATGTTTTACATATATCATATATTTATTAGTTATATGTCTTGCAACCATTTTATCTCAGTATCTGGGTTTTTTTTTTTTTTTCATTTCCTTAACAGCATTGTTGAAGAGCAAAATTTGTAACTTTTGGTGAAGTCTAACTTACCAATTTTTTCATTTCATGGAATGTAGTTTAAATGCTATATTTAAGAAATTTTTGTCTAACCCAAGAACATGAAGATTTCTTAAGTTTTTTTCTAGAAATTTTATGCTTTTAGGTCTTATATTTAAGATTATGGTCTATTTTGAGTCCATTTTTGTGTCTGATATGAGGTCAGGGCTGAGATTCATTTTGATGCATGTGGCCAGGCTGTTGTCCCAGCTTGACTTCTTGAAAAGATGATCACTTCGCCGATGATCTGCCTTGGTGTCTTTTCTGAAAATCAGATGACCATATCTGTGTGGGTCTCTTTCTGGATTCCGTATTATAAAGTCTTTCTTCCCAGTCTTGTGTAAGCTTGGGAATTGTTTGTCTCTCTGCTTTGCCATGGCTCCCTTCCTGGTCTCCATAGCTGCCTCTGAGGTGTGTTCCTCAGTACTCAACCAAAGATTCCAGGGATCCTTCTAGATTTCTACAGCTTCTCTTTGCAGCTCTCTCCTCTCCAGCACTCACCACCAATCGTAGCACCTTGGCCTCCTCAAACCTTGGTTTCTTTCTATTCAACTCCAGAAGACCATTGACTTCTTTGGTTTCTCCTCCTACACCACAGCCTGGAAATTTCCTCCTTGAAAACCTGGGGCAATTGTCAATCTTACTTCATTTGTTACTTTTATCTTACGAATCATGGCCCTATGCTGCCTGGTGTCCAATGTCTATTATAGAAACCATTCCTTTCTATATGATTTTGTCTTATTAATTTTGTAACACTATAGGCCATTCTGGCCCTTCTTATTCCATCACAGTCCAAGGAGGTAGTCAGCCTTCATTGAATGACCATATGGCTGCCACATTTTCTTTCCCTTAGAATTTTGTACCTACCACTTTATTGTTTTTTTTTTTTTTTGCACTGAGCATTGCTCTTAAAGAGTCTGAGGCCAGCCATGTTTTTTCTCTCTGTATGTGGCTGAATTACTCTGATAGCATGATTATAAGAGTTTGTGAAGTGCAACCATACTCACCTAAATTTTATTTAGATTGTTCTGGCTCATTTTATTCTCCTTTCAAGTATTTTCTCTTTTCAATCTGCATATTCAGTTTATTACAGAAACATTTTTGTGTGTCATATTTCTAAATTGTGTGTTCCACTTCTTGAAATTTTACCTGCAGGCACACCAGTTATTCTTGTGTTGGGTTTGACCTTCATATCCACTATCCACCCTCTTCTAATTACTTTATTCCCTTTATATTTTTGCTATCTATTCACTGTGACTTTCTTTCATAATGACAATTCATTTTTAGCTAAAATTTTTTCTAACTTATGTATTAAATCTTACAGCTTGGATTCCCAATTTGTTTTCTTTGAAGTTTTCTTTTATCTCATCTCTGTTTTTTTATAACTCATTATGAGTCCCTTTTGTGATTGAATCTTTCTTATTATAAGTAAGTTCTTATATATCATAATACATGCAGAGGAAACTGCTTCTGTTCACTGGATTCAATGTTTTTCCAGCCTGAGGTGTGTTTACCCTTTATTTTCTTCTGCTATGTTTGTGTAGGTCCCAGGGCATTTCTTTTATCTTGCTTATGTTTAACATAAGCAGTTCTGTGCAACTATTGGTTTAACAAATCCGTGATTAGGGAGTACCCCCTGACATCCTTCTTACCTTATCTGGGCCTAATTTATCTTAGCTTCTCCATGCGCCAGTCTTTGACTGGAAGGTTTTCCATCTTTTTTTTTTTTCTAAATACACCCAAGAGGGGAAAAAAAAAGAGGGTACAGATCTTTGACAAAACCTACAAGTCAAATTGGCTTAAGCTCACAGAAGTTTGGGGTAAGGGAACTCTCTCATGTGACTTCATGCAGGGCTTCAAAGAAGGTCTCCAGGACTTGATTTTGCTCTTTCTCCACCTCTGGGTTGTGTTTCTTTGGGATCTACTCTCAAGTTCATGGACTTGGATCCTCATTCAGAACTTTTATCCTCTCAGCTTCAAGTTTATTAAAGAAAGAATCGTAGGCCTCTCCCCCAGAAATCTCTCAGCATTTTATTTGCTCTAATGCTGCCACACACCCATACACCTACGGCTGGACAGAGTAGGGAAAGGTTTTGCTGTGTTGTAATTACTGCTGATTCATTCTGAGTTTGGGGAGTCAGAATTGGTGATCTTGCTTCAATCAGTTCTCGGCTGATCAGAATCTCCAAGCAGCTAAGAATCATTTCCAATGAGACTTGGTAATTCCACAGGGCATGGCAATGGGGGCTATCTTGCCACTCTACTGAGAGTAAGAGGTAGCCTGGGACTCTGTCCAGGAATAGGAACTTCATAAGGGATGGGCTAGGGCAGACTGAGTCTGGGTGTGGACAGAAAGAAGGTGATGGCAGAGCCTGTGATGAAGAGACCTCTGCAAGTTGAAGACAGTCTGGAACATGAAGCCCTCACAGACAGGAGAGCAAGACCAAAATCTGGAGTGAAGGTCCCTACCGGAGGCTAGGAGTTGGCCCCAGCTCAGGATTTCCCACAACTCAGTCATTTCAGTTCCACAATTGCAGTTTTTGCCATATGTGACTATCACCTCTAATGTTATTTCCGTAATAATTTTCTCTAAATTAATTGACCATAACACTATCTACATTAGCTTAGTGGTTATGAAGTCTTGAGTGATGTATCAATATTTTTCTAATATACATGAAAATAAATATGCAATTTATATATGAAATAAGAAATAGCCATCCTTGTACTATCTACAATCAACTCTGATATCCTTCCACATACACCACTCCTAATAGAATCTTACTTTGGAAAATGCTAGCCTTCCTGATACAAAGAAGGAAAATGACCTTCTGTGTGGCCAGAATGCACTGGGGAAACTGTTTTTTTGTTGTTGTTGTTCTTTTGGTTTTTTTTAACTACAGTTTGAGGACATTGATTTTTTCTACTTTTCATGAAGCTTACTAAACATCAGTTATTTTTTAAAAATTATAAATACCTTACAGCACATGAAGTTCTAGAATATATAATGGGATTTATGTTACTATTTTTAGTTTTGAATTCCTGTACATTTATACTTTCATCATAAAACGTATGTGGTTTGTATGATTTTGGGATCATTTAAGTAGAAAAATTCTCTTGAGATGACCACACTTTTCCATTAAAGGTAATTTTTTAATGCATAAAAACCTTTCTTAACACTGCCATTCTTTAGGAAATGAAATATTTAAAAACTAAATTTCAATTGTGCTTTAGTAACTGCTAAGAAATAAATATCTGTATCTCATTCTTAGGAGAGTTTTCCTCAGTGCTGTATTATGTCTCATTACCAACTTTTTCCTCAATTCCAAGAGCAAACTGAAATTGTATACCAGGTGGAAACTAGGTGATAATAAATCATCCCACCAGTGATAATGTTCTGCAGATTACTGACACTAATTCCATTGTGAGAAATGAAGAAATTATGTCATAGGTCTCATAATTTCTCAAGTTGGAGGGAAAATATCCTTTTGCCAAAGTGTAGATACTTCTGAGAGTCCTGTGATTTCTAAGTGAGGAACACAAGCATATTCCACGTGTTATGAAATCATCTGAAGCAGGCATGGAAGGTGCTAGATTATTTTGTTGTTTGGCCTTCCAATGAAAACAACTCTAACTTCTGGACATCAGTTTATTTTATAAATTGAATTAAATTTTCTTAATCATAGAAGAAGAGAAATAATAAGTGACTTTTGCCACTGTGAGTGGAACGGTCACCTGCCCTCATTCTTATGCATTCAATAATGTGATAACTGTCCCTAAAACAGTTACACACACGTACATAATGATATACTGTTCACTTGTACTCAGTGGTCAAGAATTTAAGATTCAATCATACCCTCATATGTATGAAATGACATATAAACAAAGCCAGCATTTTGTGTTAGAAAACAACTGGGACACACAGTGGCTCATGGCTGCAATTCCAGCTCTTTGGGAGGCTGAGGTGGGCAGATCATTATGAGCTCAGGAGTTTGAGACTGGCCCGGGCAGCATGGTGAAATGCTGTTTGTACAAAAAATACAAAAAAAATTAGCCAGGCTTGATGGCTTATACCTGTAGTACCAATTACTCCAGAGGCTGAGGCTGGAGAATCACTTGAGTCTTGGAGGTGGAGGTTGCAGTGAGCTGAGACTGTGCCATGGCACTCCAGCCTGGGCAACAGACTGAAACCCTGTCTCATTAAAAAAAAAAAAAAAAAAAGGAAAGGAAGAAAAGGAAAGGAAAGGAAAGGAAAGAACTGGAAATAACTAAGTGGCCTAGAAGTGCTATTTTAAATATATCCAAAGATTTAAAAGAAAACATGAAAACAATAAATAAGCATATGAGGACCTCAGCAGAGAAATAAAAATTATTTTTAAAATAACCAAATGAAACATCTATTACCTAAAAATACATATCATAAATTTAAAAATCACTGGATAAACTTAACAGAAGATTAAGCTTTGCAGAAGAAAAGGTCAGCCAATTTTAAAACTTAGAAATAGAAACCATCTAAACTAAAACACAGGAAAAAAAGGCTTAAAATTTTTTAAAGCCTCATTAACACCTTGTGAGGCAAAATTTAGAAATACCATGTACATTCTTTGTAGTCCAAGAACAGCAGGAAAGGGAAAATATTTTTAAGAAATAATGGCTGGAAATTTTCCAAATTTGATGAAAACTATAAATTTATAAAACAAGAAACTCAAGTAATCCCAAGAAAATAGACATGAGAAAACCACACCAAGGGTAGGCACAGTGGTTTATGTCTGTAATCTCAGCACTTTGGGAAGTCAAAGTGGGAGGATAGCTTGAGTCCAGGAGTTCGGGACCAGCCTGGGCAATTTTGTCTCTGAAAAAAACATTAAGAAGTTAAAAAATTAGCTGGTCATGATGGCGCATGCCTGTAGTCCCAGCTACTCAGGAGGCTGAGGCAGGAGGATTTATTGAGCTCAGGAGTTCAAGATGCAATGACCTGTGGTCACACCACTGCACTCCAGCCTAGGTTACAGAGCAAGACCCCATCTCAATGAATAAATAAATAAAATAAAAAATAACACAACACCAAGACACATGTTAATCAAATTTCTTGAGAATGAGAAGATTTTAAAATCAACTAGAGGAAAAAGGTATATCACCAAAACTACTAATAATAAGCAATAAAAGATGAATCTCTAAAAGAGTTTGCTACCTGAAACTAGAAATAACATACTACATAATTCCATTTATATGAAGACACAGAGCAGGTAGCACTAACTATGGTGATAGATTTCAGAATAATGGCCATCTTTGGCAAGAGTAGGGAGCTTCTATTGGGGAAGGGACTCAAATAACTTTCTAGAATGATGTTCTAGAAATGTTTATTGCCTTGAGAGGGGTATGCATTTCAGTAGTTCATACACTTGACGTATCCCTTAAGATATGTATAATACACATGTACTCTTCAACAGCAAAAAACAATTCAAGAAAAAAACAGAGTTCAAATGTAGGGATCTGGGCAAGGGCCTAATTATTGTTTATTTCTGGGCGAGTATAGGAATCTTCCAGCAAAAAGATCTTTCCTCTTGATTTCAGTAATAACTGTGAACACTTGGGCATAACTTGGAAAAAAAGGAGGAGAAGAAAGAATAGTTGGGTAATGTAAAAATAGATAGCTCTGAACCTGTTATTCATTCTGGTACATCCCAGAGATCAGAATGACCATACTGACTGTGGTTACTAAAAGTCACCTCTTGGTATGGACTGGTCCTGAACAAAATCACAAAGGACTCTGGTGTTGTCTCAGTATATTAGTCCATTCTCACGCTGTCATTAAAAACATACCTGAGACTGGGTAATTTACAAAGGACAGAGGTTTAATGGAGTCACAGTTCCACATGGCTGGGAAGGTCTCACAATCATGGTGGAAGGCAAAGGAAGAGTAAAGGTACATCTTACATGGTGTCAGGCAAGAGAGGATGTTCCCTTTATAAAACCATCAGATCTCATGAGATTTATTCACTATTCACTATCATAAGAACAGTATGGGAAAAACCCACTCCCATGATTCAGTCGCTTCCCATAGGGTCCCTCCCACGACACATGAGGACTCTGGGAACTACAATTCAAGATGAGATTTGGGTGGGGACACTGCCAAACCATATCACTCAGCTTTTCCTTCCTTGCCCTGCCCCATAGCCAATCAATAATCAGGACCTGTTTTTTTTTTTTTTTTTTTTTGCCTCCTAAAGTTGAATAATTTTAGAGAATGCTTCTGTATAATGTTTAAAAGCAACTTCTTATTTATTTTCCACACATTGATTTTGCCTTTTTTTTTCTTATCCTCCTAGACACTACTCCTGGCCTCAGCATTTTAATTTTAATTGACATCTATTGGGCCCTCCAAGCATGATAGGCAGTATCTGAGTTTCTGTAGAGAAACCCAAAGGCCCAGTCCTTGAGTAAAATAGAGGACAAGTAACTTCAGTTAATATCAATAATCGCAGGAAGCCTGCCTCGAGCTGTTCTAGAGGAAAGGGGCTAAATGGCTGTGTGTAGGGGAGGCAGGGGACAGTCGGTAGGAGGCCAGCCAGGGACAGGCCTGAGATGGGATCACACAGCCAGTGCGCCAGGGAACTGAAGAGGAGGCTGTGGACTCAAGAAGAGCCCGAAAAGATGAGGGTGGTGAGGTGCTCAGGATGGCAAGAGGCAAGTGAGCTCCTCAAAGCCTGGGAGGAGGATAGGGAATTGATCCTGATGTCCACAGGGACCTTGAGCCTATGAGAGGCAAAATGAAGACGGTGAAGAAGGAAGAAGGGCTTCCCTGCGGGAATCAACAGGGCCCTGGCACACACGCCTCTGACAACACCCTTGTGGGTGACGATGATGAATGTCTGTAGTCTTTAGAAAGAGTTGAGGGATATTGTTGAATCCCTAGAATAATTTCTGGGGTCCAGCAGAGAAGATATTATGAGGAAGGAATTGCCATCTGCCTCCCCATCATGTTACCAAGGCTGTTCACTTTCCAATAGCAGATGTCTGACAAAGGCAACTTGTTTCTGTCTTCTTAGCTCACAGTCTCTGCCTCCCCAGCCCTGCAGCGTTAGCAAGCAAAACTGTGCTCAGCAGAGCTTTGTAATTACGGCCTTCATGTACATAAGCCTGGCTCTGCAGGCCACAGCTGCAGAAAAATCTAAAGCCTGGTGATGTCATGGGGTACCTGGCTGCACCTCAACTGTTCCTTGGAGGTGCACTCAGGAGGGAGCCACCTGCCCTGCTGGGCTCTGAGGTGATCAGGCTGCTGCCAGCGGGAGCCCATCCTCCTCTGCTCTGTCAGCCCAGACGCCTTCACCGAGCACCTCCTGGCTATTGAAATTGTTTTAGGAACTTGCGGCTGAGAACTCATGGAGACCAGCAGAGCCTGGGCTACTGGAGCTTACAGCCTTGGGGTAGGGGAACAGGTCTGTCAAAGGAGCAAATAAACCCACACCAAAGGAGCAAATAAACCCACACCAAAGGAGCAAATAAACCCACAAGTAATTCTAAACTGTGATGGGGGCTGTGGAAGAGAGTGGCAGAGGAGAGGGCTGCAGGGCAGTCTTCCAGAGGCCACCAGTAAGAAGGAGCCAGGTACACCAGTTATCCTTCAGAGGCCACTAGTAAGGAGCCAGGAGCCCCAGGCAGGAAGGAGCTTGGTTCTGGCACTGAGAGTAAGGCGCCTTGGTTGGATCCCAGCGGGCAGGTGTGAGATGCTTGGCGAAGCCAGGGAAGTCAGGCAGAGCTTCGCGGGAGTTTGGGTCTCATTCTGCATGGAGGCTTTTAAGCAGGGAGCTAGCAGGACCTGGTTTACACTTTGCAAGGTGCCCTGGACAAAGTGCAAAGAATGGATGGTCTGGGAGAGTGGGTCAGAGGCTGGGGAGCCACTGCAGGCTTTGGAGGGGTGAAGGCAGTGAGAGGAGAGAAGGGTGAGATGCATGGAGAAGCTGGTGGGAAGTGGAGTTGGAGATGGACTGGAGGTGGGCCATGGAGGCAGGGATAGGGACGACCACAGAGAACCCAAGTAAGAGCAAGAGGCAGGTCTGAGACCGCTGGGAGGAGCTGAGCTTGGAGGAGAGGGCCGAGGGGCCGTGCTATTTAGAGTCATTCCCGTATGGACGGTGTTTAAAGCTCCGGGGCTAGACAAGGCCCCTAGGGACAGATACGGGCAGGGCAGGGCGAGAAGGTGGAGCTCACGTTCTCCGCTGGTTTCACAGCTCTCTGCCCCTGCAGAGGGGAAGTCCCACTCTAGGCAAGTCACCTGTGGTGGCCTCTGCCGGGAGGCGCCCACGGCTCTGCAGACTTTGGGGTCTGTAGCTCTGTCTGGAATAGGCCTCAACTAGGCTAAGAGTCCTCGGCTGGCAATCTGTGCAACGTGGTAACACACCCTAAGTGCCACTTTCTCATGGTTCATTCGTTCACTCATTTATTCATTCCTTCATGAGCCTAATGAGCTGGGCCCTACCATAGAATCCAGCTTTCCTCATGAGGGCTGGGCCTTGGCCCTACGGAGGGCACAGCAGAGAGCGCCAGAACCAAGATGCCACCAGTGTCCTTTCTGCTCCTCCCAGGGAACTGCCTGCTCTTCCAAACCTCCCTAAATAGCTTGAGTGAAATTCCCTGGAAGAAGTCGGCTACACAGCAGGTCCAGCGCCTGGCTCTGTGGCTTTCTTTCCCTTCGTGTGTGTTTAACTGCCAGATGCTGCCTTAATGACAAGCGAGCCCTCTTCAACATGCCCCAAACAGGCGCCTTACCCCCTTTCCAGAGGAGGCCACCAGGCCCAGCGACCTCACAGCTCTCCCAGCTTCCCCGCACCAGAAGCGCAAGGGGTGCCCTGCGCGTCCCACACCTGCTGCAAGACCAGGGTGAGTCCCCAGCCAGGCCACTTCCTGGTGCACAGGGACAGAGCAGGGAAAGGCTGGGCCTTGCCTTTGCTCTCCCGCAGGTGTGGGTGCCCACCATTCCTTGACCCTCTCTCTGTGCACCTGGGTTCCGGCAGAGGGGCTGGGCCAGGCCTCCCCGGCAGGGGCACCAGCCTTGGGTAAACGGATGCCCACCGTGCCTGGGTGCTCTCAGAGCTGGGCCTCCGGGCCATCCCCGCCGTGCGGGTAGGGCGGGCGCCCTAGATGCGCTCCCCGCGCCGGGCACCAGGCGTCGCCCCCGCTCCTCGCAGCGCCGGGGCCCCCGCCCCCGCCGCGGAGCCGCAGCCGGATCAGGAGCAGAGGCGGCGGCGAGCCCCGGCCGGCCGGACAAATTTCCTGCTCTGCTGCGGACGGCGGGAGGCAGGAGCCGGCGGGAGCGGCGGCAGGAGCCCGCGGCCTCCGCGCGTCCCCGCGACCCTTCTTCGCGCCCGGAGGGAGGCGGGCGGGCGCCCGGGAGATGCGGAGCCGCCGCGGCAGCGCGATCGGCGCGACCGGACCGGCCCCCCCGAGGTGAGCGCGCGCGTGCGGGCGGAGACCCTGCGCCCCTGAGCCCCTTCGGGGACCGTGCGCCCCGGGCTGCCCGAGCAGGCCGGGGAAGCTGCCTCGGCCGCCGCCGCGGGAGGGAAGGGCCGCCCCGGGGCTCCGAGTACCCACCCCGTCCCTGACGCCCCCGCGGCGCTCCAGGTTCCAGCGGCTGGGGACCGCGCGACCACGGATTCCGGACCCCGGCCCGCGGCGCGTCCCCTCACCCGGAGTCTCCAGCCCAACTTGGCGGCCACCGTGGCGGTGCTCACGTTCCCTCTCGGTAAACAGGAGCAGGGCGCGCGTGTCTGCGGGTGGCGCCAGTGCGCGGGGGCCGGCGGCGTACGTGAAGGCGGGCGACCCGGAGAGAGGGTGCCGGGCGCGCGTGGGGGGCTGCGCGCACGCTAGGCTGGAGGCTGGAGCCTTTGAAGAAAGTGGTTCGAGTTGTGCCAACTCGGGGGGGGCCGGCGCGCTGCCACGATACCGCCCCGCAGCCGGGCGCCCGCTCCTTCCCAGGGAGGCAGGCGGAGCCCGACGCAGCAGCCGCGGGGGCTCGCTCGGAGATACCGCGGGGAGACCCTGGCAGGGGGTCCAAGCCGGATTGCCACGATGTGCAGGGTCGGTGACCTCACAGGGCTCCCAGGCACAGAGGCCAGCGCGGTGCCAATTCTGAGCGCTCCCGGGACCATCTGCGGAAGGCCGGGCAACCCACAGGATGGGCATTCAGAGCCAAGCCGGATGGAGCCCGTGCTGGACCTGACCTAAATTCCTTCCAGACACGCAAACCTTTCCAGAAAGGTTAGGCAATTATACTTGCGGAATGAGGATATTGATTTGTCTTGAGTAGTGACCGTTCCATCAGAGTTTCAATCCAGGAAACTCAAAGAAAGAAAATAGCTCTCCGCTTGTATTTTAGAGTGAATGAGTGTATGGCTGACTTGAATGAACACCAGCAAAGAGGGATCACGTGATCCAGAAATTACTGTGTCCATGTCCAGTCAGCTGTGCGTTTGGCCCCAGGTACCCCCGACCCAGGGCGCGTGGAGGTCCTTGTGTCCCAAAGATCCATGAAGTTCTGCCTCTGCCCACGAATGACTCTTGCCCATTTCAACTCTGTGTATGTGTTGGGGGTGGGGGTGCCAGTGGCTGGGGCCAGCGTGTCACCACCATGATCACTGCATGGTATGGGCAGAACTCTGGCCTGAGCAGGGTTGGGGGTCTGTTCTTTCCAGGCATAGGCTCTTGGCATTTGGGGAGCAAAAGGTCGGAAGTGAGGTGGAGCAGGCCCAAGAGGTGGGGGCTGCGCTGTCAGTGAGAGGGGCCTGATGCAGCACCCGGCCCTTCCCACACAAGGCCCGCCCCTGAATGTGACCTTGGGGGCCGAGGTTTTTGTTCATTGATGTTGGTGACGCCTGTGAGTCACCACCACCCCCTCCCTGCCCCAACTGACTGTTTCCATGTGGACGAGAGCTAGCAGCTAGGTTTGTCTCTGTAAAAGGCCAGGTCACTGCATGTGTCCAGATGCTTGGGACTTAATCACACAGTCCCTCATCCGTTCCAGTCAAACCAGTTGAGGGAAGTGGATGAAGGTGTTATTGTCTCTATGTGTGATGCTTCTTGGAGGCCCTGAGTGGACACAAAGTGAGGATACATTGGAAAGCCACCTCTCACTTCCGTGGGGGACCACCCAGCCAAGAGAGATGTGCTCCCTGTGTCAACACCCCCACCTCCAGGGGAGCCTGGAGGAGGTCCTGAAGCACTGTGTCCTGCTGGGAGTCCCCTCTTCTCCAGGGATGCGTGTGTGTGTAAACCATTGACCCTGAATCCCAAGAGAAGATGCAGTCACGGTCGGGGTGATGGCAGATGCATCAGTTTCAATTGGTGAAAGTAGGCTTCTCCCAGCTGTGCCTCAGCAGGTCCACTATGCTCCATCTCCACCAGCATTAGCCTAGTCTAAGGTGCAATATTGCCTCCCTGCAGGCCAGAGGTGTGTTTCTGTCCCTGCCCCGCCCCCATGCAATTCTCATCTGCAGCTTCCCACTTGACATTTCTCTCTGGGATATCAAATGCCCCTTGACTCAATGTGTCAAAATCCAACTTGTGATCTCCCCTCCCCTTCCAGTGTTGTCTTTATCCATCCAATTACACCAGCCTCCATATTGCTTCTGAAATATATGTGGGACTGTAGTTTCTGTGAAGAGAGGACAATACTGTATCTCCAGTGCCCAGCCAAGTTCCTGCCAGTGGAGCCTTGAGGACTATTGTCCACAGATGAACAAATTGGAAGTGAGACCTTCCTGAAGCACAAGTGCCAATGGAGCAAGCATGTGTCTGTTGCGTGGATGTTATAGGGTTGATAGGCAGCCACACGTTTGCTGACATGGATGGGCATGGTCCATCCAGGAGTCATGTGGCCAGTTCTTCTGGAGATGCTGGACTCACCTGCTAAAATGACTGTTGACTTGGACCAGAGACATCTCAAGTGATCTCCCAGGGAGGAAGGCTTGGGATCAGGAAGGGAACAGGAGCGAAGCTGCCCTCCATTCCCTTGCCAGACAAGTCCTTTTCATTTATAACGTTTGAGTCACCCTTACAGAAGTTCTGTTGCCAAAGCAGGAATGAATGTATCCATTAGGGTAAACACTGGCCTTCTTAGTTTTTGAATATCACTTGGGAAAAAACTGCAGTTCTAAGAACATCTCTGGTTTTTCTTTTGGCTTTTTTCCTACTGAACCAATGGCTTTGTCTTCCTTGAAGCTCCCAAAACTTTCCAGATCCCAAGACTCAGCTCCCTGCTCTCAGGCTCCTTCTCCTTTATCTCCATTTTAGGAACTCCTACCCATACCTCAAGGCCCACCTCAAATGTCTCAGTCTCCACAAAGCCTTCCTGGACACTCTACCTGAGAGGAATCTCTCTTACTCTTGGTTCCACAGAACGTTATTTGTGCCTGTCCTAAATCACTTTCTGGGTTTGATTTTGATTTCCAGTTCACCTGCTCAGGTAGTTTATCTACTCCACTAGGCAGCCGGTGCTTTAAGGGTGGAGGGTATGTCTCTGAGAGCGTGTACTTTGGGTTCAGGTGTGGATTCAAATTCTAACTCTGGTCTGGCCTTGGCTAAATGACTCAAAATGCAGGCCTCAATGTTCTCTTCTGTAGAAGGAAAGTCATCATCTCTATTTCCCCAGGGTGCTGCTGTGAGGGAGACAAAGGATACATAACAGTCTACAGGCCATGGGGCTGGTAAGCAGTAAATTGTGGTTATCTTTCCACTACAACATCTAATGCTGTGCATTGCACATGTAAGAATCAATGAAGTTTGAGGCTGGGTGCAGTGGTTCACAACTGTAATCCCAGCACTTTGGGAGGCCCAAGCAGGCAGATCACTTGAAGCCAAGAATTCCAGACCAGTATGGGCAACATAGTAGAACTCTGTCTGTACAAAAAACACAAATCAATTAAATGGGCGTGGTGCTACACACCTGTAGTCCCAGCTACTCGGGAGTCTGAGGTGGGAGAATCATCTGAGCCTGGGAGGTCAGGGCTGCAGTGAGCCACGTTCACACCACTGCACTCCAGCCTGGTTGACAGAGTAAGACACTATCACAGGAAAAAAAAAAGAATCAATGAAGTTTGAATGAATATATGAACCAAGCCAAAAACCTTATGAATAGACAGATACCTTTTGTGCATCATCCAGATTGGGAGGTCAAATCAGTATGGTGTGACATGCTAGATAACTTTATTTTTTGCATGGCAGTCTAACTGATCATTATGCAAATTTTTCAAGATTAAGTATTTTAATCTCATAATGTTATCAATTACCATGAAGCCATCTATTCTTCAACATGCACCATTGACTCTAGTGATCGATGAGGCAGAAGTGCAACTTGCTGTGTGCTTTAACCTGGGCTCGTGGCCTGAATTAAACCAGGCTGGGTGTGAGGCGCTGCAAAAGCAAAGGAAACCCAGGCCCGAGAAGTAGTGTGGGCCAGAATAAGGTATATGGAATCAGGGTAGGAGAGCAGCTTCTAGACCAGAACTTAAAGCTAGGAAGCTGTGGCCTACCCTAGGAACTCTCAGAACTTCACTTTGCTTACCCAAAGAAAGGAGCTGTCCCAGGCCGTCTCTGAGCCCCTCACAGCTCCTGTGCTGCTGCCCGATTTCACCTCCCCACCCCTGGGCAGGAAGGGCTGCTGGATCCCAGGCAGGGCTGCCTCCTGTTTCTTGGCTCATCACTCAGCCACATGTCTCTCTGCTGTGGACACCAGATCTAGAGAGAGTGAGAGAGGCCTGCGGGAACATGTAGCGTGCTGCCCATTGTAGGTACTGGCCCTAGACATATCAAAAGTTTATTCTGGAGGATTAACTTCTCATTATTTTGTCACTAGCATTTTTTTTTCACCCAGAATGCTGGGTGATGTTTTAATGGTTGGGATTTTAGATCAGCCATACCTGAGGCAATAGTGGGTGGTTGCACATTACTAATCCTTGAGCAGACGCAGGTGAGCAGTTGTGGGGTCGGTTGCAGCTGGATGTGGGCGAGGGGACCGCTAGTTTGAAGATTATGAAGCTAGCCTCCTTTTCTTCCCTGGGCTCTGGCTGGCGTTCTCCCAATCATACCTGTTGGGGTCTGCCCCATCCAGGTGTTCCGCGTGGGGAGTTTTGATGTGGTGCACAGCCTTTGAACTATTACAACACCCTGTTGACGACCAGAAATGTGGGCCCCGTGTCTTTCTTTCAACTATATGAATACTTCAGAGGCTTTGATTAAGCTTATGAAATAAAAATTCTGAATATTATATTTTGGAAAAATAAACATATCTTTCATATTGATTCCCAATGAAATAGGGGCCAGATAAAATATTTTAAAAGGACATTTGTTTTTAAAATATCTTTCAAATGCAATCAAGAATGTTCCATTAATCTAGTCCATTATGTATATTGTAACAAGTAACAAAAGGAGCAGAGAAATCTTTCTCCCAAAAACAAGTATGAAGTCCAGCAAGGAGTAAGGAAATGTTTGATGAAAAAAAAGTGATTATTAGTTATGTGCTAAAAACCAAACGTGTTTTGGGCAGATGCTTTGATGTTAGTGTTTGGTGGGTGGAGAGTAAAGACCTGGTAGGGAAACTTGTTTGGATCCCAGGTCTGGGTGCTGGCAACATGACATTTGATCCGAGGGAAGGGCTAGCACGGGAACAACAGCGTTTGGCTGTGAGCTCCCCAGGCAGGTATGTGACTGTCATCAGCTCCCAGGGACGGACAGCCAGTCACAATGCCGGGAGCTCAGAGCTCACTCTGTGCATGTATGTGAAGTGGAGACATGGATGGGGATAACAGAACTCAGTAGGTGCCTGTCCAGGTGGCAGAGGAGGAGGCCAAGTGGAGGGCGCTCTCCCCGCGGACGCCCTCCCCGTGGACACTCTCCTCACTGTGATTTTACTCTGTCTGAATACCAGCAGCAAGTGGAAGCCATGGGGCTTTGTTTTCAAGGGGAGGCGACACAGCCTGGTTCTCAGGGAAAGGACTCAGGAGCATAAGGACTGGAATCAGATGGGTCCCATGAGATCGAAACTCTGGACAAGGCAAGGGACCTCCCCTGGCCCAGTGGGAGCCCAAATCTTTACAGTGGGGAGCATGATGCCCCCAAGGGATGCTTGGGGATGGGTGGAGGTGATGCGCGGAGGCATGGCCACTCACCAAAAGGCCAGTGGTCTCACACAAGGCAAGGCCCAGGAGACCGGAATCAAAGGCCGGAGATGATGTCAGCCCTGACTTCTCCTCTACCACAGTCGCTTTGTCCACAAGGCAAGTCACTTCATTTCTATTCGATAAATGCAGAAACATAATTTTTGGTTATTAATGTCCCTAAATCTGTTTGGACATTTCCAGCTGAACATTAGTCACCAGTTTTGTACTAGGGAGAAAATTAGTTCCATTTTTCTTCACAACTGAGATTTTTAAATGTCCTATCACGTAGCCACTTGATTATAGTGTATTATTTTAAATGACCTTTGTACTAAGTCCTTTTACTCCAGAAGGACTTGGCATTTTGCAGGCCAGGTCTCAGCAGTAGGGCTCTCGCAGGACTGCAGTGCAGACTGGTTTGCTCTCCGCAGGCGTGGCCCCGACTCCTCAGCTAACGTGCACAAGGGCACTCTGAGGGTCGGGACCCACCCACCAAGCACAGCCCAGACAAGTGGATGCTCCTGTCCAGGCAGCTTCCAGGTGAAACTCTGGGGAGCTCCAGCCTTCCTTTCTCCTCCGGTTTAAAGAGGCCAGCCTCAGAGGTGGACTCCTCCTTCCCTGATTTGATGTCTGACCCTGGGACCCTCCTCTCCACCCTGCTCCTAGCTCATCCACCAGCCTTTTGGTCTGAAATTCTTGTCATGGGGTAAGCTTTTTATTTTGTTGTTGGAAACACTGTATACGGTTTGGCTGTGTGTCCCCTCCAAATTTCATGTTGAAATGTGACGCCCAACGTTGGAAACAGGGCCTGGTAGGAGGTACTGGATCACGGGGGCAGGTCCCTCACAATCACTAGTGCCATCCCTTTAGTGATGAGTGAGTTCTCGCTCAGTTAGTTCACATGAAGTCTGGTCGTTTTAAGGAGTGTGGCACTCCGCCCCCTGCTCCACCGTCTCTCTTGTTCCCACTCTCACTATGTGACATGCTGGCTCCCTCCCTCCTCTGCCTGGATTGGAAGCTTCCTGAGCCTCACCTGAAGCAGGTGCCAGCATTAAGCTTTGTGCACAGCCTGCAGACCATGAGCCAATTCAACTTCATTTATGAATGACCCAGCCTCGGGTATTCCTTTATTGCAACACAAGAGCAGACTGACACACACACAGCACAGGTGGAAATACAGGCTTTGCAGACACTGGCAGCTGCTTTTCCTACACCATCACTCTTCCCAGGACAGGCTCTACTCTTAACTCTTCTAACCCCATCCACTTGTTACAGAACATACTTTCAGGAAAAGGCTGGGTTGTTACGGAGATAACATGGGATGGATCTTTGGAGGTGGAAAGGCCTCCAGCCTTCTCTGGGGAGGATAAAGTATATCCTCCCTATGGAGTGCTCCAGCTCGTTTTCTAGATTCCAGAGAGATCTGCTAGTGAGTTCAACTAAGAGGCTGGTTTTCAGCACAGACTATTTCCTACAGATGTTGGTGTTTCTTTCCAAATCCTTCCTCTCTTCAGGGCACTTTCCCACTGTTCAATACACAGGAAAGAAAGCACTTCTTAGAGGCTGAGCTTCTATCTTCCAATGGTTGTCAACTGAGGAGACCTGGAAGTTCCCTTTCAACCTGGAATGTGAGCCCTGCATGCTGGGCATGAGATAAGGACCAAGGAATGATCCAGGACAATTTCAGAGAGCACAGGGGTGGCATACCTTCATGTCAGGGTGTGGAGCTAATATTCAGACTCAAACACTCTGAATCTCTGAAGCAGAAGCTCTCACAATTCCTAGGGAGGAATTCAGTATGAGTTAATGAAAAGCCTGAATATTGTGGATTTTTATTACATTCAAGGATTTATAGTAACTCAATCCAGGCCAACAAAATGTTGCCTTCAGGCACTTACTTTAATGAATAGAAAGAACGTAAATGCTGTTCCAAAGAGAATAACACATTTTCGCATCATAAATATGTAAGAGTAAAACTCCTATACAAACTTAGTTGCACTAGGAAGTGTATTAATCAAAAAGAAACTTGTTTCTAGCCACATTATTTCAAATCATCCCAAAACTTACATGTTACTAGTAAAATGTTTCCTTGTGATTAACACTTTTTTCCAGTACAGTTTTCCTCTTTCTGAAAGCGACCTTAGTTTCATAAATAGTTGGATGTTTAAGTACTGGATGAAAAAATACTCTGAAACAGTAACTTCGTCCTTAATTGTGAACTGCTGTGACTCAGCACGCTCTTTTCCTAAGCTCATAGCAGCACTTTATTCAGTGCATCAGTAATTCAATAAATTACTTTTTGCCCAGATTGCAAACATCAGCTAAAGTTCACTCATCTACTGGAGATGTTATCAGTCTGTCCATTTAAATTCCTTTGCGCAAAGTCCAGATTTTGGCCCAAAGTAATATAAAAAAGCAAGAGCCAGAAATTTAATAATTTTGTACTGTGTTGTGCCAAGCTAGGCCTATTCTTAGCTAGCCAACAAAATTCTTTCAAAGGATATTCTTTGGTTTTCATCAAATGTAAGTAGTGTTTAAGAGTTTGTAATATCATTTAGAAAGCACAAATGGAAGTATTAAACCTTTATTGACTACCTAAGGATACAGAGGATCTATGACTTATGATGGTTTTATTATAATGTCTTAACTTTACATCGGGTTTATTGGGTATTGGATGCATTTTAAACTTATGATATATTATATTTACAATGAGTTCATCAGGATATGACCTCACTATAAGCTGACAAGCATCAGTACACACTGCGCTCAGCACTGGAGTTACAAAAAAAAAAAGACATGATGGCTTGTGACATCGTGTGGCTATTCCAGGTCCACAGGGAGACAGAACTCACTTCCAGAGAGTGTTAAATGTGATGCTGGATGCTCTTGTGGAGGAGCAGGGGCCTGGAAGGCCCTCCCCAGGTAGAGCAGTGACAAGATCTGGCTCTGTGTCCCCACTCACATTTCATCTTGAATTGTAATCCAAATAGTAATCCCCACATGTTGAGGGAGGGACCTCATAGGAGGTGATTAGATCCTGAAGGCGGTTCCCCCCATGCTGTTCTCATGGTACTGAGTGAGTTCTCACGAGATCTGATGGTTTTATAAGGGGCTCTTCCCCCTTCGCTGCCCACTTCTCCTTTCTGCCACCTTCTGAAGAAGGTGCCTTGTTTCCCCTTCCACCATGATTCTAAGTTTCCTGAGGGCTCCCCAGCCATGCTGAACTCTTTCCTTTATAAACCACCCAGTCTTAGGCAGCTCTTTATAGCAGTAAGAAAATGGACTGATAAAACCAGGCTTGGTTCACTGGGCCATTTTCTAGGCAGCCCACAGGGCTTGAGCATTTCAGGCAGAGGGGCTGCCATGTGCTTGCCTGGCAGTGGAAAGCGCTGGTCCTGTCTGGGGAAGAGCAGGTGTCTGCCCGGAGCTGGGGCCCAGGCATGGCGGGGACGGGACAAGAGAGGTGGAAACACTTGTATAACTTCCAGGAGTCTGGATTCTGTCTGATGAACCAGCAGTTCTTAACCTGTCTTAAATTATGACCTCCTTTGAGATTCTAAGGAGGACTACGGACTCATTCTCCAGAAAAATGCCTGCGTGCACGTGTCATTTTTATAGTCTCAGCGAGTCTTTCCTAACAGCTCTCCTCCAATCCTGAGGCTCACAGCTTCCAGGTGTGCCCCTCTTGTGCTGCCTGGCCAGCCCCGCAGAGCCCAGCAGCATGCTCAGCTATGAGGTTGAGAAGGGGCATCTTGCTGGCTCTGTGCCTGGTAAGCCAGAATGGAGGTGATGGAGGAAACCAAGTCAGCAGGTTGGATTCATGGGCACCATGACCATGCCGGTGAGAGGATGAGGGTGAGAACCAAGGCCCCGAAGGTTTTGACTAGGGCAACTGGATCATGCAGACTAGTCACAGGCTAACGGGATGATGACGCACCCAGGCTGAGGGGGAAGCCGCTCCAATGTGTGGAATCCAAGCAGCTGATTCCAGCAGGGAGGGTCTGTCCAAGCGGAAGGGAAGAGAGTTTTTCAGCATGAAACTGAAGGTGCCAGTGTTTGTGCTTCACTGCGATAAACTGTCATCTTTCTTTTTTATTAAATATTGGCTTACGGGGCCAGGTATGATGGCTCACGCCTGTAATCCCAACACTTTGTGAAGTTGAGGTTGGAGGATTGCTTGAGGCTGGGAGTTTGAGACCAGTCCGGGCAACATAATGATACTGTCTCTAAAAAATTTGAAAATTAGCCAGGCATTATGTTGTGTGCCTGTAGTCCCAGCTGCTCTGGGGACGGAGGCAGGAGAATTGCTTGAGCCCAGGAGGCTGAGGCTGCAGTGAGCTGTGATCACACAACTGTAGTCCCACTTTGGTGACGGGGTGAGACCCTGTCTCAAAAAAACTTTTTTCATCTCGAAATTGGGTTACACTGTACATTCTTAGGGACTAGATAGTATTCCTAATAAAATGTTATGTAGGCCAGACACAGTGGCTCACACTTGTAATCCCAGCACTTTAGGAGGACAAGGTGGGCAGATTACATGAGGTCAGGAATTCAAGACCAGCCAGGCCAACACAGTGAAACCCTGTCTCTACTAAAATACAAAAATTAACTGGGCATGGTGGCGCGTGCCTGTAATTCCAGCTTCTTGGGAGATTGAGACAGGAGAATTGCTTGAACCCGGGAGGCAGAGGTTGCAGTGAGCCAAGATCACAACACTGCATTTCAGCCTGGGCGACAGAGCAAGACACCATCTCAACAAAAAAATAAAAAGAAGAATGCCATGTAATGAATCATTTAATGATGGCTGTTGTCATCAGAGAAGTCGTCTTACAGGAGGTGTGATGTCTCCTGCTCCCACTTACAAAGCAGGTGGGAATGATCTGGAGAAGCTCCATGAGGTGACCCTCGGCCTCTGATGGGGACAAACGGGAGTCACTCAGCTCTCTCTCTGGCTCCTGTGACTCTTATCTAAAGACCTCAGGCTGGCTTAGAGCACCACATTTAAGTTTCCTTTCAAAAAGGAGAAAATCTATATGGAAGCAATGAAGATTATTGAAGGAGTAAAAACAGTAGTTTGGGGGAAAGCCTGAAAGAATCTTGGCTTTTCATGCAAACCAAGTCCCAGGCTGGTTTCATGGCTGTTGGACCACCCCTGCCCAGTCAGCTTCCTGGCAGTTGTCACTTTGGCAGGGTCGGAGGTCAGACACATGATGATGGCAAGAGCAAAGGCGGAGCCTGCCCACGTGAAGGAGGTGTGGCTGTTGAGCGCGGATGTGTATTTCTCAAGGAGTGTGAAACAGCCTTTTTGCAAAATTGCAGAGAATTGGCCTGACTGGGAAATGCAAGAATTATCTTTCCTTTGGGGAAGAGGGAAGTTTAACTGAGGGTTCCTTGGGCTGGAACACGTCTCAAAGTCCTGGTTCTCAGAAACCCGTGATGAATTTATGGGCACATCTATTGTAGGAGTTGTAGCTGTATTTTGAAGAAGCAAAAATTCATTTTGTACCTTTATTTTACACATCAAACCTTACCCGGGTATGTTTCTGCGTTTCTGTGCAGGGCAGTGCCTAGGACTGAGGCAGATTTGGCTCAATCAATGTGCCCAGGAAATAGAATTCATTGCACACAGCAGAACCAGCACTTAAAGGCATTGTGGTCAAATAGAAAAAGACAATTTTACTCATTTGTGCTGATTTTCTCAATAACCTTTCTGATATGTTTGAATATAACTAGAAATGTTATTTTCCGTCCAAGTCTTTCAGCTCACCAAAATCCAAAGTTAAATTCTACCCTTGCGCTTTAGATGTTAACAATTTGAGAAGTTTGGCAGGCAATTTGATCTTCCTATTTAGACTCAGAGCTGGAGGCCAGCTGCAGATGAGGAAAGGGAGACTTGCCCAGGGCACGCTGCTGCTACCCGGGGTTGCCTTCGTCCTGCTCTGTGCTACCCCTAGTGGACTGACCCCTTATCCCTCCCTCCTGTGCCTGCAACGCTGCTTATGGTGCTAGGCCTCAGGAAACTGAGGCCTCTCGTCTGCATCCATAAGAAGAAAGCCCAGGTTATTCATCTGTTCAGACAGAAGTGCATTCCAACCTTTAGCGGGATCTGAAGGTGAGAAGCTATGACTTCATGACTGTGTATCCCTCTTCTGTCTGCTTAGCCTAAGGAATGCTCAGCCTAGTCCTCTGGGTGTGGTTCCCGCCTGGCAAATTACTTCCAGGAGGTGCTTGAGAAGGCAGTAGCGTGTGGAAACATCTTATGTGCAGCATGCTTTTGTTTACAAATGATTTATTACTGGTTATGTCAAAAATACACATCCTGAATGAATGGGCAATGCTGGGTAGAAATCAGTGACGTCAATCCTGGTTATTTTACTTAGCAATGGAGTTGTTGGTTTGTTTTTTTTTGTCGTTTTCAGTGTAGTAGTAATTTGTAAATGCTTTAAAGAGGTTATGCTTTCTTTAGTGGCTTGGCATCTTAGAAACTGGAGCAGCCAGGCTTGGCGTGCTGTGTCCATTTTTAGCCCTAGCAGGCAGGAAGTGTGGCCGTGCTCTCCCAGGGGAACTGCTGCGAGTCTGTGGCTAGAATGATGTTGGGTGGGAGTTACTCGACTGTTTGAATGCCGTGAGCTTAGTTAATGGTAAGAAAGTGCATGGAGCCTGGGAAGCGGTTGGTATCTGGTTACCCTGGGCTCAGCCCCTAGTAACAAAGGCATTTGTAAAGGCTGCAAAGCCTCTGTGAGAAGAGCTCCTGGAGTCCCACTGGGAAGGGGTGACGTCCTGGAGCATGAGGGATCTCTTACTGCCCCTGCTTTGAATCTGGCTGAGGGTGCCCCTTGCTCCCTGACCCCCAGCTAAGGTACGAGTTTCCAGATTGCTAGTGGGCGTGTCACAGCCCACGTAGCCACAGCACCCTCCCCTGCTTCTCCAACGCTCCTAGGCGGGGGAGTCCCAGTGTCAGGGCAGAGGGACTAACCCCCATGACTGACAGCTATAGTCCACCCAGAGTGTGTTTATGGGCAAGCCTACGACAGAGCCTCTGAGCCTGAGTCTGCAGCAAACCCTCTTCTTTCATGGACTTCCCTGATCTCTCCAAGAGGCCTCAATACAAATACAGCTGTGTGATGCTACCCTACACACTGGCGGAGTGGGTCCGTCTCAGTCAGGGACCTCAGGATGCACGAGGTGGACATGTGGCTCAAGTTCAGTCAAGTTCATAGGGGTAGCGACTCACAGGACTGAAAGCTCTGGTACAACTGGAGCCACATGGCCAGATGTTGCTACCAGGGCCCTGGCTTCCTCTCACATGTGCTCTGACAGACTCAGTCCTGTGGGGCCTCCAGCAAACTCACATTCTGTGCTCCCTGTGGAAGGAGAGAGCCTTTCCCTGCAGATTAACCCAGAAGTGAGTCTCCTTGGCTCTGACAAGCCAGGCTTGGGTAACTGGCCCATCCCCAAAGCTTCCTCAGTGTCTGGGACGTGCCCCGTTCTGATTATTCAGTCTTGGGCCCCGTGTCCTCTCAGGGGCCAGAGGTGGAGACACAGTTCCTTTGGCAAGGGCCCTATTTTCAATGGGGTTCCAGGGCAATAGATGAAATAATGGCTATGATAACACCAGAGATCACTGGCATTGAGGGAGCACTTGCTGAGTGCCACCCAGATCCTGCTCTAAGCACCTGGACATGTTAGCTGGGTCAGTGCTCATGGCTGCAATTCCAGGTGAGAGTAGCAATCAGTGCATTGTTGGCAGGAGGAACTGGAGGCCCCGACAGGGGAGCAGCAGGGTGGGGACTTGAACCCAGGATTCCAGGTATCAGGGTTCAAAGGGATTGAGACCAGTGATCCCCAAGACAGAGAAGTGATTGCCTATGTGTGGGAGCAGGGGCCACACGGCTATTAGGTTGAGGTGGTTAGAGGCATTCTGTGACCTTGAGGCTCACTCAGGAAGCAATGAGATGGAATACTGGGGTCGACACCTGGACCTACCTGGGAAGGGCTTTAGAATCACAGGAGGGACTTGGGTTCCATCTTGAACTGGGAGAGGTGATGTCAGTGATATGGAGGTCTATAGGGACTGGGGATACAGAGCTGGGGGCCAGGAGAGGCTCTCTGGGCCATTTCCCAGCAGGGCTGTGCCTCAGAGTCACAGGAGAGGTTCCTGAGAGCCTCCTGCTTGGACCCTGCTCTCATGATTGGCTCCAAGTTCTACAGTGAGGTCAGAGCAGCTGCATTTTTTACAAAGCTCCCCAGGGAATTGCAAGTGCGGCCAGGGTGGAGAATGCCAGGGTCTTTTGCAGGGAGAATGAGGTCAGGACTTTCTTCCATGGGGAGAGCAGGAGGGGAGGCCAGGAGGCATGGGCAGGGTGCTGTGGGGCAGGGTGCCAGTGGAAGAGTGGCATCGATGCTGAGTCTGACGCTCTGTGCTGGGCAGGAACTTCACTCTTGCAGGAAGTGAAACTGCTGGAGGAAATTGCTGAAGGAAAGCAATTGAATAGACTAATCCATGACAAGTTGTTAGTGAATTCATGAGATCCAACTATAAGAGCTGCTTTTTAAAAGAAGACTACTGGAGAAAGACTAACTAAAGGAACAAGTTGCTGATGTTAGGATGTCAGGCAGCTGTGCTGACGGAGGTCACTCCCAGCAGCCCTGAAGCCACAGGAGCCACCACACATGGTCATTTACACACTGCCATTCATTCACCGTCTCAAGTTCGTTCAACACATATAAATGGAAGGCCTTCTGGTGCTGAGACTCCAATGGTGAACAAAACCCATAGGTGCCCTTGCATTCTTTGCCACCAGACGCCTTACCTGAATCTGGGGGTCCTGTGGGAGGCAGTCCCCTAGGGGGCCGGCTCTGCGGAGCTCAGCCCTGCTCTGGAGACGCTGTGGGACAAGGGGGCCATCGAGGGCCGCTCTGGGGTCCTTGTTTGTCCATGTGGGATTGAGAAGGCCTCATGCCGGAGCTGTGCTCTTCTCTTTCGGGCTGGCCGGGGCCATGTGTATTCATTAGGGGCCTATCATCCACTCGGGTGCACAGAGTGGTTGTCCAGCTCTCTGCTCCACAGAGCCCCAGCCATCGCACATGATACCGCTTTTGTTAGGCCTTCTTTTACAGAGTTCCACTGAGCCCATAAGAGCCATGTGTTCCTGCCACGCTGTTCCCAGCCACAGCATAGAAAGGGGACTGAACTCTATGCCAAGGTGGGTGGGCTGAGAGCCCCAGGCACAGCGGCTTCTGTCGGGTCACTTCTCCCCAGGTTCCTTTCTCTGGCTGCCTCCCTGCTCCCATCTTCCCTCCCCCTCTGCCCTCTCTGGCTTTTCCCATCCTCAGCTTCACCTCTTAGGACCTTGTCTTCCAGAACCCCAGTCCCAGCCAAGCTCGGCCTCCCTCAGGCCCTCAGCTAGTGACCCCAGCATTGGTGGAGGGAGTGCTCTGACCCCAGCCCCAGCCCTTAGAGACAGCAATGGCAGCTCTGGGAGCAGCTGCGGCTAACTTGTGCCTCTGGCGGAATTCCCACCCTGCACTCCTGCCCTGGGCAGAGGCCTGGAGAGCTGGTGCTCAGCCTGGCACAGCGTCTGGCATGCCATTCTTTTGACATGAGTAATAGCAAAGCAAGCCCAAGAAATGCCCAGTGTTTCTCCCTGTTGTTGCCCAATTTCATAAAGATAATCCAATCACCTTATCACATGAGGGGCGGGCAGCCTTCTCAGATGCTGACATGGCCCCAGGAGCCCTGGCTATCCAGAGCGAGTGCTACAAGTCTGGGAGGAACCTCCTAATGGAATCGCTTTCCTATCTGCTCCTGATGTGAAAACCAGTTTGAATTATTTTTAAAGGCTCCAAGAAGAGCTTTTGTTTTGAGAAAAATTCTATCAACATATCCAGCCCAGTGTGGAGACACAATCTTCCTTTAATGTAGGATTCAAACCACACACAGTTTACTTCTGGGTGTCTCTGTCACAATCTCAAGTTCAATTCCCACTGCTTGTTTTCTGGTTGGTGGAAACTGAGGCTCCTGAGGGATCAGAAGAGATCCAGGGAGTGATGTGAATGCTACTTTTCCATGTCTGATGTGGCTTTTGGAAGCTGATGTCCCCACAGAAGGCTTAAGCTGGAAAATATCCATGGTGAGTCCAGGGTGCATTTGGTGGAGGTTTAAGTACTGTCAAGATGCATGCAAATAAAATTAACCACGGTGTGTGGCACAGGATGTCTCTGGGAAACTGGGTGTCTGAACAAATGAAAGGAACACATGAGAACAAACTCTTAAGAAGCCTTTTTATAGAGAAAGAGTTTATGCTCTAAATATGGACAAGCTACAGGGTGACAAGCATGACTGTTTTCAGCAGGGAGGGCAAGGGAAGGCAGGTGAGCTTGGTTTTGTTGTTGTTGTTGTTTTGAGACAGAGTCTCACTCTGTCACCCAGGCAGGAGTGCAATAGTGCGATCTTGGGTCACCGCAACCTTCGCCTCCCAGATTCAAATGATTCTTGTGCCTCAGCCTCCGGAGTAGCTGGAACTACAGGCGCCCACCACCATGACTGCCTGGCTAATTTTTGTATTTTTGGTAGAGACAGGGTTTTGTCATGTTGGCCATGCTGGTCTCGATCTCCTGACCTCAAGTGATCTGCCCACCTCAGCCTCCCAAACTGGTAGGACCACAGGCATGAGCCACCGCACCCAGCCAGGTGAGCTGCTTTTAAGACACAAAATCAGGCAAACATGGGACTGTCAGCAGGATTTTTACTGTCAGGTAACAGTCAATGTGTTTCCCTCCACCCACCTTCCCTCACTGTACTCAAGGAATATCTGATGACCCAATAATAACAACTGGCAAGATTAACTAGGATAACACAGTTTAATGTTCAATAAGGTCCCACCGGCTTGCAGAATATGGAAAAATGGACCCATATAACTTGGCATTTGTATCCTTTCTGAAAACTCTCAATAATGCATAGTTTTAAAATCTAGAAGTTATGGAGCATTGAAGTAGCTGAGCTTTCTAGAAAGCAGCCATTATCACAAATAAGCAAAGCAAGAAAACCTCAGACATTGGTACCACCTCTGTTTTAAGCAGAGGCATTTGGAGCCCCCTGGGATACTTGGAAATGTACATTCCCAGGTACTGGAGAGGCTGTTCCTATGAACTATCCTAACGTGATTGTCAGCACAGTCTTCAGTTTCCTGAGCTCTAGGGCAAGGTTGGCAATTTCGTACCGTCTCACCTGCCTGAAGTCAGCACACCTGAGGGCTTGGCTCGGGCTGGAAGGTGCACTTGCATGGCTGGCGGGTGTTGGCCTTGGATGGAAGGCCTTTGCTCCTTGCCAGGTGGACCCATCCACAGGACTGTGATCTGGGAGCTGGCTTCCCCCGAGAGAGTGATCCAGGAGAAAGCACAAAAGACCTGTCTTTAGGACCTAGCCTGGGGAACTATATTCTGCTGTTTCTTTGACATCTTGATCACCTGAGTTAGCCTTATTCCTTCAGGAAAGAATGGCTGGCCCTTCCAGAGTGTGTATGGGTGAGGAATTCTCATTCTTTCATGACCCTGGGTGGATTTGTCGTAGCTCCAAGCAACATCCTGGCAAATCTGACTGGTTAACTTATTGAGAAAGGGAGCCTGGCAGACAGCTACCACAGAGTTCTCAGAATCAGTGGTGACGCTGGAGAATGACGCTCAGAAAACGAGCAGGAGCCCAGGAAGCTAGCAGCCTGAATCACAGTCAAAGCCAGGCCACAGGAAGCATTTAGCAAGAATGTGGCCTGTGGTCCAGGGTCACTGAGCCTGCTAGGCCCTTCACAGCTGTGGCCCCTGCAACCATTCCAAAGCATCCCTGGGCCTATCATCCTAAAGACCAACATTTTGAGTAGGATTGATGGTTGGAGTCTATGTCACCCCCTGCCAAACCCTAACTGCAGAGGGGAGGGAATGTGAGTGGACAGGAAGGACCTCCCCTGGGAGGTGGAGCCCTTTGGAACACCAGCTGACAGATCAAGGGCACCGCCCAGCCCACAGAGGACAAAAGGTCACCCTGTCTGTCTATACCGAGCTCAAGTGTCATTCTTGGCTACAAGTGTACCAAGTATTACAATATTAACATATTCCTGAAAAGCTATGTTAGTTGGAAAATTGTGCTTTACGTACACTGGGTAAACTTAATACCTTCCAGAAGTCCATAGCTAATGCTTTTGTAAAGCAGCTAATCTTTTTAGAGAACAAATGGTCACTTCTTAACCATTTTTTTTCAAGATTAGGAGTCTATTGTGTTTTCTCAAGGCAGAATAGTCAATGTTTAAGGTTCCCATTTTGCTCATGGTGAGGAAATGTTACTTTATAGAAAGCTGCTTGCAGCCTCTCACCCCAAATGAGAAAACAATGAGGGTTTTTTCCTTCATTTATAATCTCCACTGTAATCAACTGTCTTTGGCAAGGAGTACAATTGTTGAAAATTTTAAAGAGCTTGTATTATTTTATTCTTACCAGCGAGGCTGTTTTAATATGAGCATATTTAAAAACTAAGAATGACAGGATCTGAGTGAGTGAAGAGGCAGGCGTCTTGAGTTGTTCTGCATGGCAAGTCTTGAGTTGTTCGGCACAGCAAGGCACATTTGGAACATTCACCTCTAACATTTCTGTTTTTCTTCTGTAAGGAACTTTCGGACTATATATAGCGGAGGTGTTTTTCTCGGTTTCCTAGAGTTGCCTTCACATTTCCTGAATAACAGCATGCCGAGAGAGGAGGCTGGGAGGCTGGCTGCGGTGGGCGTGGGGAGCACACCTGAGGGGTTTAGACTACGCTCCACCAGGTCTAGCAATGGGCTCTGTGCATCTGAAATAGTCATGGTTGCCACAGGAGAGGAGAGGGCTAGCAGAGGAGGAACTAGATAGGCAACACGTTGGGAAGCTGCTGTCATAATTAAGGACTGGAGGGGAGAAAGAGGGGCTGAGAGAGATCAAGGGAAAGAGATGTCTCTCTTAACCCAAGAGTGATACTGGCAGGCAGGTACACTGGATGGCCCACACCTGGGGGCTGGGTTATTGCTCTCCATTAGGGAGATAGCATGTTGGCAGTCAGTAGCGTATTTCTCAATAAGTCTAACTCGGTTACTTTATCCTCCAGCATTGGAACACACAAATATTGTTGGCTGATGCCAGATGAAGTACTGGCTTGTATTTTCAGAATTGGATTCTTAAAAAGCACATTCCTTTAAACACCAGAATCCTACTCAGTATGGCAAGATGCTTCCCATGAGAGGGCACAGGAGAGAATGGTGGATCCACTTAGCGGTGTTGAGTTTTCTCAGCTTTAATGTATGTAAGAAGTGTCCCCATTTTATGGTTAGCAAAACCAACACTCAGAGATGGAAACTAAGTTGTTCAGGACCACGTAACCAGAGGATAGCAAAGCCTGGCTTTGTCTCCCCAGTCCAGGGTGTCCGTGCAAATCTGAACAGTCCCCTCCTGGTGGAGAGGAGCCTTCTGGAGGAGCTGCCATCTGGGATTTGGGGCAACTGACTTTGTGCCACCTTCCACAATCGTAGATGGTGTTTCAGAGGTTGCCACGTCTTTGAGTGAAATACACAGCTGAAGAAAACTCAGAAAGTAACATTTTTGAGTAGGTAGTTTAGTCATATAAGTGAAAGTGAATCACTGTCTTCATTTGATTATACTTTTAAGAGAGAATACTAATACCTATTTACCTGGTGCATTTTAATTAATTATTTATTATTATTGCACAGTATTGTCGAAACCATGATGGCTTTATTTTAAACAGCTTTTTTCTATATTTCATATTGCATTTAAGTATAAAACAGAAATCATCACGGTTTTTTGGCTAAGAGAATTGGTGCACTCTTCAAAAACTATTAAAGAGAATATTGATTTCCTTGAGATAAGCATCCTGATTTGCTTTTTTTCTTCAAGATTGCAAATTGCATTAGTGGTAACCGTCAGATTTATAGTTAAAGCAAAACTCCAAAGAGGGGTAATTTGGGCAACTCACAAGCCTCCCATCATCTGTGTTTGCTGTTTACGCTTATCTGGCCAGTCTCTCATGAAGCATCCAAACAGACTGTAAAACTCCTTTAATTCGACACAGAACCATCCTGTGATGAGTTTCCTGTTTTGTTTATCTGGTCATCTCTGTGCCCTTGTTTGCTGTCCTGCTCCCTCTTTCAGTAAACCTTGTTCGCTGTCAACAGGCCTGTGGTTGTTTCCTGAGAGCTTGGAATTCCTGAGCAGGAAGGAAATACTAGGAAACTTAATACAGATATGTAATTCTTTTACTGTTTTCAAATGTGCAGGGGCCCATCTGTTGAACTGATGTATCCTTCCTTCTTTTGGAAGTTCTCAATGCCGATTCATTTCCCCTTTTGCATATCTTTAATGGTTTAACTCTATGCACCTAGACCCCATGTTTCCTGGAGGGATGACAGATTGGCTGTGCTGGGTTAGACTCACAGGCTTATCTGGAATCAATCCTGCACCCATCTATGACGCCAACTGAGTGAACAGCAAACATCTTACTGTGGGTACAAACTTGGAGGTGTTTACTTGGAAATTTATATCTACCTTCCAAATAACATCTTGGAAAGTGCAGTTTGGTAGACGAGGCCTCATTGATGATGTCACTTTGGAAAACATCATAGCATTCATTTTTATATCAATCTTCATTCAGCCCAATTTTTGTAGCTGAACAACACACTGACAACATATCAGAGGTGAAGGTCATGGTCAACTGACTTTCACATGGGAAAACAAAAATTAGCTGTGTACTATGGAAAGCGACATGTCTGTTAAGTACAGAGGTGGTTGTTAGTTGCTTTATGTGTTCAATTTGTTTGCAGTTGTCAAGACCTCGTTAACTGTAAGCCCAAAGACACTGCTTGCTTTTTCAAGTCATTTTTAAATTACACATGTGCTACTTAATCTTAAAAGCAAAATTAAACATTGGACTGGTTTACATTTCAAGCTACAACATTAAACCATTGTATTTGGGGAGAAGGAGTTTAATATGCACTGTAAAATAAAATTAGGGGGTACTTTGCATTTACAGTGGCTTGTGTAATTAGGTTCAGTCAGCTGTAATTTTTCAGATTAATGTCTTCCATGATGTATGCTGTGTAAATAGTAAACTTATACATCTTTTAATATATCTATATTATTATATAAATCCTCAATATTAACACAATAGAGTATTTTGAGTAAATTACTTGGAAGTGTGAGTTGCATGGCAAGTAGGTAAAATGGATTTATTTTTAAGAGATCTGCAAAGATAAACATTTCATTTATTTAACAAATACAGGTACTTATCAAGTCTCTACCTGGGCCAGGTACAGGGGGCACAAAGATCTGAAAATCTTTTTAGTAGAGGTGGGATTTTGCCATGTTGGCCAGGCCGGTCTCCAACTCCTGACATTTCTGATGTAACAAAGTGTGACACTTCCAGAGGGTTCCCTGGAACACGGATCCCCAGTGCCCTGTCGGGCTTGGCAGGAGAGTTGGGAGCTGCAGGCTGCCACAGGTGGGTTCTCTTGAGAGTTTGTGTATAGAGTTCAGAGGGTCTGCAAGTTTAGATGGAGAAAACATTTGCACTTTTATGTCCATATAATTGGCTTCTTTTGTAATCCCATGTATCCTCCATGCCTTTACAACAATGTTTTAGGCCTTGTTCTCAGGCCTGGCATGGTGGCCTATGCCTGTAATTCTAGCCCTTTGGGAGGCTGAGGCAGATGGGTCACCGGAGGTCAGGAGTTGGAGACCAGCCTGGCCAACATGGCGAAACCCCTTCTCTACTAAAAACATAAAATCAGCCAGATGTGGTGGCACGTGCCTATAATCCCAGCTACTTGGGAAGTGGAGGCAGGAGAATCGCTTGAACCTGGGAGACGAGGCGAAGGTGACAGTGAGCCAAGATCACACCACTGCACTCTAGCCTGGACAACAGAGGGAGACTCCGTCTCAAAAAACAAAAACATTGTTTTTAGAATTTATCTTTTAATTTGCATGTGTGGAGTAAGTCACTCATTTTGGTGTATAGCTTCATGAGTTTTGACAAATGCAGAGTTGTGCAACCAGTAACACTATCAAAACGTGCATGTTTCATCACTCCACCCCCCAAAAAGAATCTGTCATCATGCACCTTTATGTCAGACCCTCTAACCCCACCCCTACCCCTAGTATCCACTGATCTGTTCTCCATCCTTATCATTTTACCTTCTCTGGAATGTGATACATACATAATTATTTAGTACATAGACTTTTGAGTCTGGCTTCTTTCACTTAGCACATGGATTTAAGGAGCATCCTTGTGTATTCCATTTCATGGCTGAGTAGCATTCTGTTGTATGCATGTACCACAGTTGGTTTATCCATTTCCCAGTTGAGGGACATTTGAGTTATCTTTAGTTTGGGCCACTTAATGAATAAAATGGCTGTAACATGTGCATGTAGGTTTTTGAGTAAACCCAGGCTTTCGTTTCACATGGATAAGTAGACAGGATGGGATTGCTGGCTCACATGTTACGTGTGTTTAACTTCATGAGAAACTTCACAACTACTTTCTGTCTTGGGTTCACCATTCACTTTTCCACTAGCAGCTGCTCTCCATCTTTGCCAATATTTGCTATTGCCAGTTATTTTTTCCACTGTAAGTTTTTGCCGTCCTTACAAGTGAGTAGTAGTATTTCCCGGCAGTTTTAATTTGCATTTCCCTAGTGACTCACAGTGTCCAGTATCTTTTCCGGCCCTTATTTGCACCTACAGTTGTTTGTCTCCTTCAATAGTACCTGTTCAAATCTTTTGCCTATTTTAAAAATTGGGTTGTTGATGCTACGTATTTTGTTGTCTGCAATTAAAAGCATCGTTCTGATGTTACGTTTCCCTAAATGGCCAAAAGAATTCATGTTCCAAAAAAGGTTAAAAACCGCTGAAAGACACATTGGCTTTAAAATGTTATTTACAGTTGTGCATTTTCTCATGACACGTCTACTTTGCTCAAAGACTGCCTCAAGGCAGAAGCTGGGCTGTGATCAAATATTCCCCACCCCGTCATTCTTTCTTTTTGTTTTTCATATAGAAAGAGGGATTTCCAAATGTCACCCTCAAGTGTGGGCATTCCCTATGCCTCCTCCCATGAGCAGCAAGGTTTTTCTTCTATTCCGATTTCTGAAACTCTACAGTCCTCTTTGTGTCGTTACCCAAATGGAAGGAATCTTAGGTTGTGGGAAAATGTGAACTCACATATTCTAGAAAAATGACCCCACTCGACCTTAGGAGTTAGCAGTTTTTTCTTAATGTAGAACAAAAGTTTGAGTGTGTACTTTATCATTGTTTATCATTATATCCACAACTCCATGGGCTTGATATATTTTTCTGTCTTAATCTGTTTTTTCATCAAAGCTTCCCAGTAGGAACTCATCTCCTAGCAAAAGTGTTTTTTTTTATCTTTTTGGGACATATTTTTAAAGGCTTTTGTGGACCCTTTTAAATGGCCAGCTAAGTTTGACTCAGTTATAACTCGTCCTTTGAGTCAAGTTTCAATACCATCTTCAATGGTTAACATTTCTTGAAACCATAAAGCTTATTTACGATGAATATATTAATTTTATTTTGCAGTTCTTCTATTAAGGAATATAAAAAGGAATGAATATAAGGCACAGGAAGTGGTTCTGTATTATGTTATTTGAATTCAACTTATGATTGTCCTCCTCCCGTCAAAAAGAAAAAAACATTGAAAAGGAAAATTACATGCAATGTGTATGTCGAAAATTAACATGCCATGTTGAAGAACTCTGCCATGTGTTAATTATTAACATTATTGCTTTAGAATGAGCTTTATCGATAAACAGATGTCCAAAATTTTATATGTGGTCTATTGTGGCCAAATACATGCAAACTTGTGTTAAGTGCTTATGTTTTGGGCTATAGGAGATACATTAAAAAAGTCTGTTCGCGGTTCTTCCGGGGAAGAGAAGCTATTCCGCAGGTGGAATAACAGTGGTGAGGAAGGGATGCCCGAACTTCCTCTCCAGCCTTTGCGCTCGGCACGCAGGCCCCTCTCCAGCCTTTGCGCACGGCACGCGCTCGGCACGCGCTCGGCACGCAGGCCCCTCTCCAGTCTTTTGCGCTCGGCACGCAGGCCCCTCTCCAGTCTTTTGCGCTCGGCACGCAGGCCCCTCTCCAGTCTTTTGCGCTCGGCACGCAGGCCCCTCTCCAGCCTTTGAGCACGGCACGCAGGCCCCTCTCCAGTCTTTTGCGCTCGGCACGCAGGCCCCTCTCCAGTCTTTTGCCCACGGCACGCAGCCTCCTCCTCCAGCCTTTTGCACACGGCATGCAGGCCCGTCATTGCAGCTGCAGTTTTTTACGCTGCTTTCCCTGCAGTGAAGAGACAGGAAGGTGGAGAATGGCGCGTGTGCCCTTTTGCAGCCGTGTGTGCTTGTGCCACCCTCCCACGCACCCCTCCCTGCTCAGATTCCTAATGCAGCAGTGAGAAAGTAGCACACACTCAGTGGCTCACTGTCAGAGAAGCCTGGGCACGGCCTGGCCCAGCTGGTTCTCTGCTCCTCGTCTCACCTGATGAAGTCGACATACTGCAGAGTCCTGTCCCTTTCCAGAGGCTCAGAATGAATTAACGCCCAAACTCATTCAGGCGTTGGCAGAATGCAGTTCCTTGAGGTTGTAGGACTGAGGTCTCAGCCTCCATGCAGGCTGTGGGCTATAGGGGTCCTCAGAGCTAGAGGTTCCCCCGATGCCTTATCGGGTGGCTTTCTCCATCTTCAAAGCCAGCCGCGTGTTCCCAGTCTCTCTGCGTGCTTCTCCCTCATCTGTCTGGCTCTCCTGTTCCTCTTCTGCCTTTAAGGGCTCATGTGATAACCCAGGGTGCACCCGGATGATCCAGGATAATCTCCCTACTTTACAGTCAGCCGTTCAGCAAGCATAATCCCATCTGCAGGATCCCTTCACAACCGTGCCTGGATTACTGTTTGATGGAAAAAAACAGGACTGGAAATCTTGGGGGACATTTTTGGATTCTGCCTACCACCCCTTCCATACTCACCTAAACAGAAAAGTGACAAAATTCAAGATTCTCCTGAGTTACTGTTTGCAGCAAAGAAAGTTGTTTCCATTTCAGAGACAATATGTGCCGAGATAATTTTGTGATATTTACACATTTGGTGTTTAATCCTCGTGGACTACATTATGCATATCTTTAGGAATACTCTTTACATAAATTAAGATAATTTTCTCTTTCCTGAAAACATAACAGCATGCCACGCATTCTGGATGAAAATGAGGAACTGTTTACACCATGGGCCCAATTAAACTCTGTGAGAATTCTGATGTGCGATAAAAATGTGCTCAGATGTATAGCATATTCTAAGTTTCCCAGGACTTTCCTTGCAAACATAATCACAAATTAATATTAAAAAGCTGTTTAATTACAATATCAAGAATGTATCTAAGGCTCCCTGGCATTTAACAGAGAAAGCTACGCTGAACACACATCATTCTTTCCCTCCATTCCCTTGTTCATGGTGACCTCTCTTAGCTGGGATTGACAAATCCATCCCAGGTGGCAGAGGGGAAGAGCCTGGAGTTTGGAGTTAGAGGGTCTGGATTCGATTTTCCCTTTCCAGGTCTGTACCCCTCCGGGCTGGGCCAGTTTTGGAAGTCCTGTGGTTTCCTTAAACCTCAATTTCCCTAATGGCCATGAGAATCCTGATTTGAGATTTAATGAAGTAATGTCTAAGAAAATACTTTGTAACCTCTGAAGCACAGATGCTTGCTAACAACTTCCTGTTAACACACGCGTGCACACACACACACACACACACACACACACACAACTCTGGTGATTGTAACTTACTCATGTTTCTCACAGTTGTTTTGAAAGCTTCTGGGTTTCTGAAATGAAAGATTTTCCAGAGGACAATCTTGGGAAAAAGAAACAAGTTTGATTTCCCTTTTCTCTTTGTGCTATAGGGGTGTTCGCTGAGGTTGCAGAGCACCAGACCTGTCGGCAGAGCTCGCACCTCACAGGTATTCATTGTCTTGCTTCACCATTGAGAGCCTGAATGTGAACCGTGTTGTATTAAGGTGATATTCTTGTCCTTCATGTGTTAGAATATTTATTTGCTGTGAAGAGAGAGTCAGACTCCCTGCCTTTGGGACCTGACTTCGAGATCTGCTTTTCAGCAAATAAGATGCTGTCCTCAAATTGAGTTGGGCTACCTCTCTAGATTGGAAAACCTAAGTACTTCATTGAAAGCTGGGTGATGGTTTGAGTTTCCCAGAATGCCGCACTCATCCCCAAGGATACGTCACGTCTTTGGGGAATGATGGGGCTTTGTGGACACTGGATACATGGACCTGGATAGGAAGTTAGAATCCAGTCTCCCAGCCCTCAACCCCATGCTCCTTTCCATGGGGAAGGAGGGGAAGCTCCTCCCCACCCCACTGGCCCGCTCTGCTGAGGTTGTGGAGCTCTGGGGCGCAGGGGCCGAGCCTTCCCCGCTCTGTTCCCCAGTGGCTCTGGGCACTGTCTACACCTGAGAGGTGGTCAGCAAAGGTGCGTGGGAACTTGCTGGAGGGCAGGAATGACCCTTCTAGCTATGGGTCAGTGGTCATTTGTGAGCCACAGCCTCAGAAGGTGGGTCCCCTTAAGGCTCCAGTTCTAGGGGCAGCATCCCCTGGGAGCCTCCTCTTTGAGGCCTGTGAAGAGAGGGGCTGCTGACGTTTGGGGCCCGCACTATGAGCACAGCCGCCCCTCTCCTCCCCCATCCCTGTCCCTGCCTCTACGTACCTCTGTGGCATTTGCAAACCCTTTTCTTAGCAGGTGCTCCCATCTGTGTTTGCCCTTCTCTCCTCCCGTTTCCATGGAGAGGCTGGCACCAGGACGCGTGACTGACAGCGCATCTCCCCCAGCAGTCCCCTCTGAGTCTGTCGGGTGCGGGCTCCAGGCTCCAGCCCGTTCCTTCCTTGGCCCCTCCTCGCTTGCCCCTCAAGTGCCCAGGCTGCTGGGGCTCCTGGCTCCTGTGGTGCAAATTTTCTGCCAGCGGGACGCAGCTGGGCCAGGAGTAAGCAGAGCTTTTGTGACCAGAATCAACCCCAGGGAATCTCAGGCTCTAGTGCTGGTGGGCATGTGAGATCATTTCAGCCCAACCCACATCCCAGGCTTGAATCCCGTTACCAGGGGCACCCGATTCTTCTTGTCCTTCCCCAGCCTGGTGATGGATGTCCACTGTGTCTCCATGCAGCTGGCCACTCTGTGGACAGCTGTTTGTGACTCAGCTCCTCCCAGCCAGAGCGGATCTGGGCCCTGCAGCTCCATCCTTTGCTCCCCTTTCTTCCCCCGGGGAGCCTCTCATCTTCATGGTAGGACCCCGTCTCCACCTGAGGGCACTTTCCCTGATCTGTTCTGTGGAGCACCCTGGCTTGGAGACGCTTCCAGTTCTCTCCCAGGGTCGTGCTGGAGGCATCTGTCCCTCAACGACCCCTCCCTGGGAGCTGCTGTGTCCCATCAGTGTCCAGGCACGTCGAGTGCTGCTACAAACCCAGACATTCACAGGATCCCTCCACCCCAAGTCCTTTATAAGGTAGAGGCTTCTGGAAGGGGTGACACAAAGGGGTCAAACATTTAGACTCAGCCTCGGAACTGCATGATTCCATCCTCTGACTGTGAAGCAAATAGACAGAGATTTCTCTGAGTCTGCCGTCGAGGCCTTCTTCCTTCTGCTCCCACCCCAGATGCCTTCTCCTTGATGAGCAGGTGCCAGTTGCCTCTGAGCTAGGCTTGCAGCTTCTGGGATCCACCCTCCTTTCACGACAAAGCATCCTGCATGGGGGAAAGCATCTGCAGTCCCCAAGCTGTGGCCTAACCCTACATTCATCAAATGGGATTCAACTTTCATTTCATACTAAAATCTGGAAGTCACCCTCCATTTGTAAGACATCCCAGGGGTTGATGTCAGCTTACAAAGTTGACAGTGATTTTTCTTACACATAACTACAAACCTCATTCACTATGACGTGGGAGAGGCAACCCCACAGCAAAGTTTATGTCATGTTTTGTAAATGGGTGTGGATTTGGGGGCTGTTTTTTCAATAAAAATATATTTTGAAATGACGTAATTTGAGTTGTTTATTAGATGTTATGTATTAATTATTAGTGTGTATTTTCTATGTCTGGGCTTGCCTGGACCGCTGGTCCTTGCCTTTCTTTCTGACACAGAATTTCCGGGGCCTCAACCCCCTTCTGTCTGGAAGCAACAGCCCACTCCACAGGGGTCTTCAGATGGGGGTCGAAGGTGGTGTCCTGGGCTCTCCCGGCTCTAGAATCTACGAAGCCTTCCAGCATCCCTGGCTTCTCCCTTGCAGTAATCTCATAAGGGAAGTATTGTCCCATTTTACAGAGACCCTGTGGGACTGAGAGGTGTCATGAGTTATTCTCATATTAGTAACTCTATTGAAGAGGCTGAAACCCAGGCTGTGGATGTTGTGACTCCCCTAGGACCTCCCATCCTGACTCACTGAATATTTAGTACTGTCGTCTCCTGGAGGATGGTCTAGTTGGCAATTAGCTGAGGATTTCTAATTCCAATTTAGTCTAAACGTGGCTGTTTGTTGCTGGTGTTCTTTAAAGGACGTTATTAATGACCCTTGCTGCAGTGCAGTTGGCCTGTCTAGGAATCGATATGGGTGTTGAGATCTGAAACTCTATAACACCCCCAATCTGAGTCCTTCTTGCTCCATAGGCAATCCCGTTCCCTGCAGACCTACCTCTGAGATTTTTCACTCCTGAAATGACTGGACAATAAATAAATGCAACGTGAAGGTGTTAATGCCAGTGACCTAGCTGCATCATTTTATTAATGGCATCAGGCTTTAAATATGTGACTTAACTTGTATTTATTCACATGATAATGCCTTTTTATAAACCTGCATCTCTTCCTCTCTAGGAAGAAAAAAAGGACATCTCTTCATGAGTCACTTGATTAAAATTCCTCTCCAGTACTCTGTACCATCCACTCATATTGGAACTGTTGAAAATCAGGTGATTTGCAACTCCACATTCGCCCAAATTAAACCATGAGTGGAATTGATAATAAGAATCCTGAATTTTCTGAGCTGGAAGGAGGTTCTAGTGATTACCCACACCAGGGATGGCATTTTACACATGAAGAGACAGAGGCCCCAGGCTTGTTTCTCATCCGGATAGAATCAGCATCTTGGTAGAGAAAAGGGGGAACTTTCTTGCTCATGCTTTTTAAAATAAGGTACTTGTGGCTGGGCGTGGTGGCTCACGCCTGTAATCTCAACACTTTGGGAGATCAAGGCGGGCAGATCATTTGAGGTCAGGAGTTTGGGACCAGCCTGGCCAACATGGTGAAAGCCCATCTCTGCTAAAAATACAAAAATTAGACAGGCGTGGTGGTGCATGCCTGTAATTCCAGCTACTTGGGAGGCTAAGGTGGGAGGATCACTTGAACCCAGGAGGCAGAGGTTGCAGTGAGCTGAGATCGCACCTCTGCCCTCAAGCTTGGGCAACAGAGCAAGACTCTGTCTCAAAAAAATAAAAATAAATAAAAATAAAAGTAAAATAAGCTACTTGTAAAGTGTATGTGTATGTGTGTTTGTGTGTGTACACACACGTGTGTAAACTCTGTGGCCTGTGACCTGGATATATTCATAAAGGTATAAGAATAGTTCAAACAGGTAACATTCATATTATTTTAAAAAAAGAAAGAAGGAAAATGTTTATTCCCCCATATTTCAGAATGACAGCTGATTTGGGTGTGATATGGCTTAAATGTCACAGGAGACCTAGACTCTTGCCAATGCTGCCAGAACTGTGTGGACAGTCACTTGTGTACTGGGGACCCAGTTTCTTCCTGTGAGGGAGTGGACAAAAATAAAAAAGATCACTGAATGAGACAATCGTTGTGAAGGCGCCAGCCTAGCAGCCCCTTCATTAGCGGGAGTGTGCTGTGTCACTGAAACACTCTTTGTTTCTAATCAGGGAGCTCTCACTCATCAGTCAGGACTCTAATTGTGGGAGAGAGTCAACAGTTAGAAAAAAGTCATAGTCGCCTAGGAGACACAGGCAAGTGAGCTGACAGGGTGGGGTGGTCACAACACCTTGGGATGAGAGTCACGGCAGACAGCAGGCAGCCGGGAGCAGTGATGTGAGCCTGTAATTCCTGCTACTTAGGAGGCTGAGGTGGGAGGATCACTTGAGCCTGTGAGTTCAAGGCTAGCTTGGGCAACAGAAATATTTGGGAGACAGAATAAACAAAAATGGACTTTTAAAAAAAAGTTTGTGTTTCCTTCAATTCAAACTCGTTTGGAATTGATATTACTTCTGTATAGCTTTAAGGCATATTCACATGGCTATTACTTTTTAATTTTTTTTTTTTTGCTACAGACAGGGAGTGTGTAAATTGATAAAATTAGTATCCATGCTATTGTAACTTCCTGGAATTGGTAAAATAGCAGCAGTGCCAGCCATCTTTCTTACAACAGAGATTGCCAGGAGCCAGTATCTTCATCCTCATGTCCCAGATCTCTCTTCTCTGACCCTGTCTGGACCCTGACAATCCCAGGGTGCTCTGCACTGGAGTAAATTTGGATGTGTGTTACCAGAGCTTCGCTGAAGAACTCAAGAAACCCAACGTGCAAAAGCTGGCTGCTACAGACACATTTTCTCTCCTTTTGAACAAAATTTTATGAATGCCTTTCTGAACAAAGAGTATGAACTAGTCCTCATCATTCATTACATCTAAATAGCATAACATGCCAGTGAAATGCTTTTCCAGATGTTTCAGCAAGTGAAATCATTAGTGGTTTATGTTATAGCTTTTTCAGTAACATGACTTGAGAACTTTTTTCTCTTACTAATAAAAGGGAATCATTCCAACAGTTAAAGAATTTGTCTTGGAATCCTCTAGTTTTTCATCATGCTTTACTTTTAAAACTTCCCATTCTTCTGTAGCAAACAGGGGTGCATATTAGGTTTCATCTTTGGAAGATGAATACAGTATGTGACTTTTCAAACAGGGATCTCACATTTTAAGTCTGGTTATTCCAGAAAAAAAAAAAAAAAAGCCAGAGGCCCAAACACAGGATGCTTCACTGTCATTAGCAATTTTGGCACAAATCTTTGAAGGGTCAGTTGGGTACAGGTGTGCTGAAGGATGCACGGAGATTAAAAAAAAAAAAAAAAAAAAAAAACATGTCCCCAGTCTAGTTCTGATACACAGAAATCTAAAGAGCAACCCACGAGATCTATTACACATGACCAGGGTGAGCCAAGGCTGCAGGCAGGGCTTTTAGGGCAAGTGAGCCCAAGCTGAGCCCAGCAAGGGCAGGGCCAAGATGAGCAGAGGAAAGAGACTGGCTCTGGAAGGACAGGCAGGAGGAGGCAGATGTGGGCAGGTGGAGGCAGGTAGAGGCAGGAGGTGGCAAAAGGAGACAGGAGGAGCCAGGTGGAGGCAGATATGGGCAGGTGGAGGCAGGAATAGACAGGAGGAGGCAGGTGTGGGCAGGTGGAGGCAGGTGTGGGCAGGTGAAGGCAGGAGATAGGAAGAGGCAAGAGGAGACCAGCCGCCTGGGGTGGCTGTCAGCATTACTCAGCCGAGTTTCTTGCCCATCCTATACACCCATCCCAGAACCTCTGTCTAAAATCTCTGCTCTGACTTTGCCATTTCCTTGAATAACCACCCTGGAAGAAGCTCCTCGTCTCCTTCATACAAGAATCTAGTCTGCCTAGCCCAGTGAACAAGGGTCTTACCAGAGCCCGGCCAACCCAGGACAGCTCACATCCCACCATCCTCGAGGCACTCCAGGCTCACAGCCCTCCTGATGATCTGCACCTGTATACTGTGTTTCTCCTCCAGCCTGGGCCGCACCCCTGCATGCACCTGTCATTCAAGCCGCCTTCCTCTGAGAAGCCCACAGGGACTTCTTTTCTCTCCTGCACTGACAGAGTCCCCACCTCATCTGCAACCAGCTCATTCCTTCCTTTAGCCGGTGTTGCTGCAGCCTCTGCTGCTGGGCAGGGTTGGTGCCCACTGAACACACAACTGAATCCCAGATGGATGTCTTAGCGTCAGGAGACAGAATAAAGGGCGAGGCCTATTGTCCATCTTTTCTTGAGACAGGGTCTTGCTCTGTCGCCCAAGCTAGCCTTGAACTCACAGGCTCAAGCTATCCTCCCACCTCAGCCTCCCAAGTAGCAGGGATTACAGGCTCTCACCATTGCACCAAGCTGCCTGTTGTCTGCCTTAACACTCACCCCAAGGTGCTGTGATCCAGTTCACTTGTCTGTGTCCTCTAGGAGACTGTGACTTTCCCGCACAAGGGTTGTACCTTCTCATCTGCACTCTCAGTGCACTCAGGCAGGGAGTGCCCAGAAAGCGCTTGAGGGATGAATACATGAAAGGTTTCCCTGGGGAGTCCACGCAGAGCAGTGCAGGTCAGGAGGCACCAAGCTGGCACGTCAGGGCCTTGTGCCAGATGTGCTCTGTCTTGGAGAACAGTGTGCTAACCATGGGCCGGCCGCCTGGGTTGGGGAAGAGCAGTGAAGGGGGTCTTCCCTGCCTGGTGCAAGGTGGAGTCCCTGTGGCATCTGAGGTCAAGGTCAATGCTATTGGGCTGGCAGGGCTTTTTCTCCAAATGTTAGAATCAAAACTTCAGATTAAACTTCTCTGCCTACCCCTTCCCCATCTCGGCATTGCTGAACAGCCGGCATTTAGCAATCGTGGGAGCAACACCTTGCCTGAGGGTCCATTCTGTTCTGGACCCTGACACAGTAGCCCCAGGAGGTGTCACAAATGCAAAAGTCAGGCAGGTGTCATCACACATGAGTGAGGGGAGCCAGGGGGGCCTGAGCTGAGGGGAGCAGCACCTGTTCCAGCCACAGGGGTGTCCTGCTCAGGCTCAGCACACTGTGAGCTCACAGGAGCGCATCTTCTGGGTTTTAAGAGAAGCTGAGCATCTAAATGTTTATGTGAAATGCTACATTTAAAAAATATAAACAATGAATGTAAACAAATCTTACACCAGGTGAGCTAAATTGGACCCATTTCCTAGCTGCACTTGGTTTCTGGACAGCCAGTTTTCCACCTTGATTGATGCATTCTTGGTTATTTCTTTACTTCCAGATCTCCATTGCCCTGTTCTCTCTGTAATCCAACTTTTACCTCTGCATCTCACTAAGGCCCCCATCGATGCTCCTGAAGGCTCCATCTGTACATCCAAGCTTCCTTGGTTTGTGGCCGCAAGCCCTGAAGCTCTTACTCTGATTTGCAGAGTAGGGGACAGGTGAGGGCCAGGGCCAGTGCAGAGCTACCAGTGAGAAGTCAGACAACCCTTGATCTCAAAAGTGTGACCCAGACTGTGTCACCAGTAAGGAAAAAGGCAAAGGAAACAGGCAAAATATTGATGTTTATCTGCAGAGCTGAATGTCTTTTTATCTCTCTCTCTCTCTCTCTCTCACACACACACACACACGTACACACACACACACACACACACACACACACACACACACACACAGGTCAGCCTCCCTTGAAATGCAGGTCAAGCCTCCTACAGTCCAATCAAGAGCATTTCGAGTGTCACTTGCCATGGAAGGAAGCTGGAGACCACCATGTCAAAAGAAACAAGAATGAGAGAAACGAAAGGAGAGCTGTGAAATCCAGGAAGATGGTTTAAGCCCAGGGAACTAAGGACTCTGGTTCCATCTGCTAACAAACTGAGGCTCTAATCATTATCAAAAATGGCAGAATGTTGAGGAAAGGAGGTCAGAGGTTTGGGTGCTGTGCATCAATCTGTCTAAAATGAAATTTTTTTAATATGTTTTTCTTTAAATTGTACAACATCCTTGATTTAAAAAGCAAATCAACTAACAAAGCTATGCCTTTGTGGGCACTCAACTTGTATCCTTTGTCTTTAGGTTAAAAACCAAATCATACAAAATGTCCATCAAGGGATGAACGTATAATCAAAATGTGGTCAGACATGCAATGGAATGCTATTCCGTAATAAAAAAGATGGAGCTCCTCTCATATGGTGCAACACGGATGAATCTGGAAGATATACTGAGTGAAACAAGCCATTCACAACCAGACAAATAGTGTACGAGTCCACTCACATGAGGTCCCTAGAGCAGTCAAATTTGTAGAGACAGAAAGTTGAATGGTGGGTGTCAGGGACCGGAGAGAGAGGGATGGAGGGTTATGTTTAAGGGGACACAGTTTCAGTTTGGCAAGAGGAAGAAGTGCTGGGGCTGGGTGGTGATGATGGCTACACAGCAGTGTGAACGCACTTAAAGCCCTTAACTGTCACTCAGAAAGGGTTGAAATGGCCACTTTTATTTTACATGTACATTACCAAAATTTAAAAAAATTCATACAAGAGCAGGAATTTCAGGGCTGCATCTGTCATCAAGAAAACCATGGCATTGGCCGGGCACGGTGATTCACCCCGTAATCCCAGCACTTTGGGAGATTGAAGTGGGAGGATCACAAGGTCAAGAGATCGAGACCATCCTAGCCAACATGACGAAACCCCATCTCTACTAAAAATACAAAAACTAGCTAGGTGTGGTGGCCCATGCCTAGAGTCCCAACTACTCGGGAGGCTGAGGCAGGAGAATCACTTGAACCGGGAGGCAGAGGTTGCAGTCAGCCGAGATTGCACCACTGCACTCCAGCCTGGAGACATAGCAAGACTTCATCTCAAAAGAAAAAAAAAAAACTGGCATTATCGAGACTCGGAAGCAATTTTCATCACATAGGCCAGGAAATCCATGACTGTCTTATCTCTTTGATCTAATGGAAACACCAACATTTTTTCACGTTTTATTCTTCCCTTCCCAGCTCTGCCAGGCATGCACACATCCTGTCCTAATGAAAGCAGTAAGACTTTTTAAACTCTAGAGGTCATTTGAGGAAATCATGCCTAAATGTGTAGTTCAGAGCAACGGGTGCTCGTGTCTATAGCAACTTTCATCAACTTCTGTTTTTCTGAGTGTCGCAGTGGTATTTGTTCATCTCTAAAAAATCTGGACTATTTCAAGATGATTTTTTAAATTATTTATAAGGAACCCCCACACTTGCCTGGCTGCCAATCTCTCGCACTTCCTGTAATTCTCGTGGTGAGGCATAAATTGCTAATCCTCTCCTGGGGCGTCTCTGCCACTGGCCTGGGGGGCACTGGAGCTCCATGAATCCTGCAGCTCTTTGTCTGTGGATGCGAGAACTTTTCCATCATCTTCTCCCATGCAGGAGGGAGATGGCTGCCTTCTGGGACCTCCTGGCCTGCCTCTGAGTCTAGGTAGAAAGAAGGTCAGTGAAGGTCCCGCCCACAGTAAGACAATGGGGTGGTCGCAGGGAGGCTCCACCCACCAATGTCCCAAGCCCCAGAAGTCCTGCACAGGAGGCTTCCAGGCCCACTGAGGTGCCTCTGATTTCATTTGCTCAGGCAGATGGTATTGGAGAGACTCAAGCACTTTATTCTTCAGTTGGTCAGCACTTCCCAAGGGGATTTTGTTGGTCTTCTCCAAACTCTCTTAATTCAAGGCCTTCTCAGCCTCACATTTGCTCAGAACACAGTTAGGGAGGCCTGTTCCTCACAAGCTGGACAGGCAGACTGGAGTGACCGTGCCCACTGCTGGGGTGGCAGTATTGGGCATAGTGCATGGGTGTGTGTGGGTTGACCTGGCTGTGGACTCTGGGTGAAAGGAGGAGGAAGTAGCTCCTATGGGCATTGGGGCTGGGAAGTCTAATAAGAAGCAATGGGGCTGTCTCAACAAGTGGGGCATTCGGGCACAGCAGGACCCAAGGGCATGTGAAGTTGCTCCTGTCAGAAATGTGAGTCAGCCAGTGGCTAAGCTTGGACCTTGGGCCAAGGTGGAGAGTGGCAGCAAATCAGGATCCTGCTGCTGGAAGGGCTGAAGTCCATGAAAAGTTACTGCACAGAGTGCCTGATGAGAATCTGGGGACCAAAACTGGGGTATAAAGTGGGACTCTTAATTCTAAAAGTAAGACCACAGCTGTGGTGTCACATGCAGTATGACAGTCAGGGATGGATGAAGAGCTCTGGGAGGCACTTGATAAGTATTGATTGATGGCTAAATGGTGGGTGGGTGGGTGGATGTATGGACAATGGATGGATGGATATGTGGATGGATGGATGGATATGTGGATGGATGGATGGATGGGTGGATGGATGGGTCAGTGAGATTATAAAAGTAGGCAGAGACTGGTTCATGAAGGCCCTATAAGGAGTTTGCACATAGTAGAAGATCATTTGAGGAGTTTGAGCAGGAGAGTGACAGATGGAGTTGTGTGTTTGAAAGATCTCTTTGGCTCCATGTGGATGACATGCTGGTGTAGGTACAAGACAGGAACAAGAGACTAGCTAGGGAGTTGCAATGAAAGAAGATAGTGGCATACATTTAGGTGGGTGGCAATGAGATGGAGAGAGTGGGCAGATTCCACACATTTTTAGAAAGCCTGAAGATCAGGAATCAGTGACTGTTCTTTAGATGTGTGGGAAAAAAGTGGGAAGGATCTAGAATGACCCTCAGTGGGCTGGGCAGCTGGGGGGATGGTGACATCTTCTATCAAGGTAATGGGAGAAAGGAAGAGGAGGCCAGGGATAGATCATTGTGACTGTCATGGGCCAGCAGCGTCTTGTGGTATGGATCTGTCTATGAGCCCATCTGCTTAAGTGGACCTCAGGGAAGACCTTCCAGCTTCCTCACTCCTCCCTTGCACCCCAAGAGCTTAGTACAGTGCCCAGTATCTGGTTGGTTTTCAAAGTTACTGGACTAAAGAGTGAATACAGAGCTGGGATTAGACAGTCTTTTAGATCATTCCGGCTGTGTGCAGTGGCTCAGGCCTGTGATCCCAGCACTTTGGGAGGCCAGGGTAGGCGGACCAAGAAGTCAGGAGTTCGAGACCAGCCTGGCCAACATGATGAAACCCCGTCTCTACTAAAAACACAAAAATTAGCCTGGTGTGGTGGTACATACCTGTAGTCCCAGCTACTTGGGAGGCTGAGGCAGGAGAATGGCTTGAACCTGTGGAGGCGGAGGTTGCAGTGAGCCAAGTTCGCACCACTGCGCTCCAGCCTGGGTGACAGAGAGAGATGCCGTCTCAAAAAAAGAAAAAGGATCATTCCCTGCTTAGTCGTGCTGCTGTAGCAACATGTACACATGGGGGTGAGAGGGGGACTTGAGGAGCTGGCAGCTCAGTGTGGAGAAGCTTCCAGGGCAAGCAGGTAAAGGAGAAAAGGCCTCTGTGCTTGACCTCATACCTGAAGCCTGAGGCAACATGCCAGCCAGACTCTGGGCTCACTGCCCGTGGACACCTGTGTCTCGCTGTCTGTTCTGGACTCTCCTTTGAGGAGGCCCCGTCTCAGAACAAATGTCATAAACAATGAATGCCACGCTTCAAAGGAAGCTAATGGTTGGGGTCTGTGTCACCTTCCTGCACAGGAATGGGGTTTGGCAGTGATCCGAAGACTCGCTGTTACAACATGTCCTCAGGGAAGTAGGTCATGCGTCCCCGGGGTGTTCAGAGAGGCCTATGAGGGTGAGATGTTTGGACTTTCTCTCAAGGCTCCAAGGGGCAGGCCAACAGGTCATTTGGTTTTTCTCTCAATGATGTTTTCCTTCTCAAGATTCATCACCCCTCTCTTCCTCTGCTTGTTCTGAGGTAAATGGACACAGAAAGGCATTCTCTGTTTTGTCCTTTATCATCGCTAAACCCTGTGGGGTCACTGGCATTATGGAGTTCTCTTCTGGCCATGCGCATTGTAGCTCATGAAGAAAAGGTTGTAAATCACCTTTTCGAGATGTTCTGCCTTTGACCTACTACGACTTTGTGGAGTATCCCCTAGAGAGCTCTCTGTGGGTCTCTGAGAGGCATTGGTGTGTGGCTCCATTTGGCATCTAGAGGTGAAGATGGCCCAGGAGTAGATGCAGGAGGAGCACAGCAGAGCGTAGGAGGTGGCTGGAGAAGAACGTCAGATGCTGTGGGGTCAGGAAGTGACTGCCAGAGAAGCATCCAAGAGCTCGCTTTCTGGCTGATGCCAACGAGGGGTGCAGGCTTTGTGGCTTCCTCTTCTGAATATTCATTTCAGAGTCAGGAAGGGGACGGGGCTTCTTCAACAGCAGGTGTGTGAGGGGGGAATTGGGCAGGGAGTTCAGTGCTGACAGGAGAAAGGGGGATTTCTCTTTGCTCACTGTTATTCCAGAAATATATTTGCCTTCCCTCACAATGCTGAGACAGAAACACCTCAGGGAGGTCACCCGCTGACCTTCAAAATAAGACTGTCGAGCTGCTCTTGGTGGGCTTCTATTGTCAGATGTCCAGTTTAGAAAGCTTCCACAAACTCCGCACATTCTGAGCAAACACACCACAGAAAGCCTTATTTCTGACACTTTGCTTATCCTGCCTCAAAGACATTTTCATTGTCTTGATCCTCTGTCCCGAAGATGTGGAAACATTGTGCTCTCCATTGGGAAAACTGTCCCTGGGACAAATACAGTGGCATAAATGAAATTATAATTCTTCCAATTATTCTATATTCATATTAAAGGATAAATGCATAAAATGCATTGAAATCCTCTAATGATTCAAAATAAATATATGTCTCTAATTTAAATAAGAAATTAAATTGTCTGTTTACTTCATCTGAGACTCTGCAGCAGGGCCCAAGTACAAAGAAAAAACACGCATCAAAATGCTGGGAGAATGAATGGCTATTCGTGTATATACCGTTTCACTCACATTATAACCTGTTATGTGGCTATTTGTGTATATACCATTTCACTCACACTGATAACCTACTGTGTGGCTACCCATGTATATACCATTTCACTCACACTGATAACCTACTATGTGGCTATCCGTGTATATACCATTTCACTCACACTGATAACCTACTAGGTGGCCGAATCTGTTCCAGGCCCTAGGAAGAAAAAGAACGCTCTGCCTTCATTTTGGGGCCAATAATTAAGGATTTATGCACAAGGATGTTTATGAGGGCAAAAAAATAAAACAGTACATTTAAAATGGCAAGGCCTGTCAACAGGGAAAGGTTGAAAAGAGATTGATTCTGCGTCTGCATCAGGGAGCAGTCTGCAGCCCCTGGAGGGTATTCATCAGACCTCAAGGGCTGGTAGGGAGGGATTTCTGCCATGCATTGGTAAGAGAGAAGAACAAGATGCACTTGCACATTACACCCAGGCATGCTTGCTTGTCTGTAATTGTGGGTACCGGGTGTGCACAGTCACAATGCGGGTCGCAAAGATAGCATAGAGGCACAGAGTGAAAGTGGGTACGGAAAAGGGGAGGAGTAGGAGCAAAAGAAACAACTGCAGGGCATAGAGGCTTATGGCTGTAATCCCAGCACTTTGAGAGGCCAAGGTGGGAGGATTACTTGAGCCCAGGAGTTTGAGACTAACCTGGGCAACATCATGAGACCCTGGCCCTACTAAAAAATAAAGCCAGCCATGATGGCTTGTGCCTGTAGTCCTAGCTACTTGGGAGGTTGGGGCAGGAGGATCCCTAGAGCTCAGGAGGTTGATACTACTGTGAGCCATGATTGTGCCAGTACACGCCAGCTCAGATGACAGAATGAGACCCTGTCTGTTAAAAAAAAAAGCCTATGTTTTAAAATATCATGTATAGTGTGATTTGTGTAAAATTGCGTATGCACAGAGAAGGGTTCACGTCATGATGCAGCTACTAAAATGTTACAGCACTTCGGTTTTACTTTAAAAATATACTGTTGTGTATTGTTCACTTGTTTTTATAATAAGCATTTTACAGTGATCACATTTACTTAGCGACTGGAGAAGAGGTCATATGGAAAATTAAATAAGCATAGATTTTAAAACAAAACAAATAACAATTCTCAAAGCTGTCTGCTTTTAAAGTGGGCCAGACTCACCTGCCTTCCAAAGCTTCTCTCCTAGGAAAACTTCCCCTGAATTGTCTTCTTCCACTCTTAGGAAGTAGTGTTGAGGTGTTGCCATAGCCTGAGGCCCGTTCTCCCCTACGCTGTGTGTTAGAAGCCTGTCTCTCCTTCTAAAGAATTCAAATTTGTCCTATGGGTTTACATTTTATATATCTCTTAATGCTTACACCTCTGATGCCTGACATTTTACCTTGCCTGTGGACAAATTTTCACAGCATTTAAGAGGTATGCTCTTTAAAAGGTATGTTCTTGCATATTTTTTCTGTGCCTGGCTATTCTGCCATATGTGAAAGGAGGCCTCCTTTCCCTGGACCACTCCATGGTCACCCGAGGGACCCACAGGATGCCAGAGCGTCACCCGTCATGTTCTTTCATGGAAAGGATCTGGACTGGAACACATGAGCTCAAGGACTTAAAATTCAGTCTGCAAGCTAAACTGGCATTGTCCTGGACCCGTGTGACGGGCAAAGGTCAGAGTCTCTGGAGTACAGGAGAGTAGGTCAGGGAGTGTGGAACTTCTTAGCCAACCCTAATTAGAGGGGCTGAGTCAACCCCCAGTAAATTCCTTCTCATGTGACAGAATGGGGAGTAAGATGGGAGAGGTCCATCAGCTAAGTGGGAGCCACGTCATGAAGGACATCCCATGCCACGCCCAAGGGTTTGGGTTTTCTTCCGGGAAGGGTGAAGAGTTGCTGAAACTCGTGGGCCCTATGGATGCTTAGATATGTGTTGGGCCACTCCATCGGCCCCAGGAGAGCAGATGGGGAAGGGTGAGCCTAGGCTCAGAAGACCAGCGCAGAGGCCTGAGCGTGGGGATGTGGACACACCATCACCCCCTCTTTTTTGTTTAAGAGAGACTTTATTTTAGGTCAGTTTTAAATCACAGCAAAATTGAGTGGAAAGTAGAGATTCCCCATATGCCCCTTAACCCTGCACACACACAGACTCCCCACTCTCAATATCCTACACGTCATTGTCACCCAGAGTCCATAGTCTGTGTTGGGGCTCACTCTTGGTGTTGTACATTCTGTGCATTTCAGCAAATACGTGACATGTATCCACCATGGCCGTGTCATACAGAATAGTTTTACTGCCCTAAACATCCTCTGTGTTCCGCCCATTCATTCTCCCTCCCCGTGAACCTGGCAACCACTGATTTTTTTACTGTCTCCATAGTTTTGCCTTTTCTAGGATGTCGTGTGGTTGGAGTCATGTAATATATAGCTTTTTCAGATTGGTTTCACTTAATAATATGCATTTAAGTTTCATCCCAGGCTTTTCATGAGTTGATAGTTCATTTCCTTTTAGCATTAAATAATGTTTTCATTGTCCGGATGTACCACAGTTTATTTAGTCAGTCACCTACATCATGATGGTTAATTTGAGGTGTCAACTTGACTGGATTAAGGAATACCTAAAAACTTGGCAGCAGTATTTTGGGGTGTGTCCTTCTAGAGGAAGTTAGCATTTGAGCCTGGGCAAATTAGGTGGAGAAGGTTCCCCCTCAGTGTGGGTCGGCAGCATCCGATCTGCTGGGGACCCAGACACGACAAAAACAGGAAAGATGACTGTGTCGGTCTGTCTGCTGGAACTGGGATACACCCTGCCTGTCCTGACCCTGGACAGCTCCAGGCCCGTCAGCCTCTGGACGCCAGGACTTACAGCAGTGCTCCACCCTAACACACCCTCTGGTTCTCAGGCATTTGGCCACGGACTAAGAGTTTCACCAATAGCCTCATGGGTTCTGCAGCCTTCAGACCTGGACTGAGCTGTGCTGCCTCTGAGCCAGGGTCTTCAGCTTAGAGATGGCTTGTTGTGGGACTTCTCAGCCAACCCTAATTAGAGGGATTGAGCCAACCCCCACATAAATAAATCCATTCTCATGTGTCTAGCTAGTTCTGCATAGTCTAATAGTTCTGCCTCTCTGGAGAACCCTGGCTAATACAGATTTTGGTACCGGGAGTGGTTTTAGAGGAAACAATTTTAATTTTTGGTTTTGGGGTTTCTGGAATTGGCTCTGTAACCTGTTTAGAACTAAAAATGCTAGAGACTCTACCTTTAATAGCACGGAGAACACCGATAGCTCACAGGCTTACTGTTTATAAATATGCAACATAAAGACATTGATCCTCCTAATTCACCACTTATAAAAGCCAAAGAATTTAGAGACCTTATACCTGATACATTTGAACATTTGAGGAAAACCAAAGAACATACTAACATTGATTGGTTGCTGCTAGCGCAGCTGGACCAAGTGATGAAAGAAAGGGGCGAGCTCCGCTATTCACATAAATGACCTGAGTTTCTACATGTGCCCTGGGTCTCTCTCCCATAGCCACAGGGCTGAAATTGCCGAAAATCAAACACAAGCCCTTGACATTCAATTGACTAGATTAGAGTGAAAGCTGAGTCTTGGCCTTGCAGGAATTTGAGATGGGCAAACATGGGGAGGCTGTGATGAGGCTAGGGACATTGAGCCCCAAAATTCTGATGAGTCTTACTTGCCGGAAGTGACCTCCCAATTCCAGAAATAAATCTCACCTCTGCCTGAGGGGATTACCTCTGATAGGGCTCACAGCCTCCCCTGAGCCAGTTGCCAGTGAAGACAGTGCTGAGTCTCTCTGGACCCGCCCCCACCAACCCTCTTTGCTTCTAGACCTGAAACTAGACTCAAGTTCCAGCAGCCCCTACAGGTGAGGGACACAGTGTGTCCCATGAAGAGTTGGCTACACTCCAAAAGAACTATTTTGGTTTTCTAATTTATACAAGCAGAAATTCGGGGAGCATGTATGGGAATGGATATTAAGGATGTTGCTAGCAGAGACATAAAGGGAGCAGACTGGATTTACTGATATGGACCAACTAAGCAGAGATCCTGCATTTAACGCTGTAGCTCAGGGAGTTCCAGGAGGTGCTGAGTTTGTTTCATTGGTTGGCTGGAATGTGGGTCAAAAGTTGGTCCATCCTGAGTTGGAGATGCCTGATCTCCTTTGGTTTACTTTAAAGGAAGGGATCCAGAGGCTTAGGGAAGTTGGAATGCTAGAGTGGATTTGTCACTTAAAACCAACTCCCACACACCGGGAAAGTCCAGAAGACAGGCCTTTCACCAGAACCTTGAGAAACAGATTTTTGAGGGGAGTGCCAGCATCCCCAAAGAGCTCTGTGATTGCTCTTCTCTGTAGGCTGGACTTTACAGTGGGAATCTCAGTCACTCAACTAGAAACATAAATGCTATGGGAAGAATCGGATCCTGGGGTAGCAGGGCCCAAGTGGCAACACTCAACTGTCAAAGGCAAGGTGGATGTAGTTACTGTAAGGTACAGAGGCAAAGCAACAATCAAAATGATCTGACTCGTGTAGATCTATGGCACTGGCTAGTTAATCGTGGTGTTTCTAAAAGTGAAATAGACAGGAAGCCTACTAAATTCTAATTTCATCTGTATAAGCAGAAGACTTTCAGGTTAAGTGCACCAAAGTCCAACTCAAATCATGAAAACTGAGAGTCATGGCTCTTCAATCAATTCCCAGGCTTGAGCCAGTTTATAGACCCAGAACCCCTTGGATGAAGGAGAGAATAGGTTCCCTCCAGGAAGGACTCTGGTAGACTACCAAGAATGTATACTGTTTATCTTTCTCCCATCTTTCTGCACAGGGATCTATGGCCTTTTACCATGGTAACTGTTTGCTGGGGAGAGGGAAATAGACATTTTGGGAACTACTGGACAGCAGCTCTGAACTGACACTGATTCCAGGAGGCCTGAAATGTCACTGTGGCCCACCAATTAGAGTGGGGCTTATGGAGGTCAGGTGATCAATAGCGTTTCAGCTCAGATACAATTAACAGTGGACTCAGGGGGTCCCTGAACCCATCTAGTGGTCATTCCCCAGTTCGAGATGCATAATTGGAGTAGACATACTCCACAGTTGGCAGAATCCCCACATTGGCTTCCTGACCTGTGGAGTGAAGGTTATTATGATGGAAAAGAGTAAATGGAAGCTATTAGTGCTACCTCTACCTACAAAAATAGTAAATGAAAAACATGACCTGGAGGGACTGCAGAGATTAGTGCCACCATCAAAGACTTGAAAGATGCAGGGGTGGTGATTCCCATCAGACCCATCAGATCCCCACTGAACTCTCCTATTTGGCCTGTGTAGAAGACAGATGGATCTTGGAGAACCACAGTGAAGTATGATAAGCTTAACTAAGTGGTGACTCCAATTGCAGCAGCTGTACCAGTTGTGATTTCATTGCTTGAGCAGATGAACACATCTGCTACCTGGTATGCAGCTATTGATCTAGCAAATGCCTTTTTCTCCATTCTTGTCCAGAAGACCTACCTGAAACAGTCTGCCTTCAGCTGGCAAGGCTAGCAATATACCTTCACTCTCCCACCTCAGGGATATATCAGTTCTCTAGCCTGCATCACAGCTGTGTTTGCAGGGATCTTGATCACCATTCCCTTCAGTAAGATATCACACTGGTCCACTATATTGATAACTGAAGGAAATTATGTATACAGTGGTCCATTTCCAAGACGAAGTGTCTTAAATCAGCTTAGGTCAGCAAACCACATAAAATCATGACCAGTGAGGTGCTTGCTGAAGACAAAGGGAATACAGAATGAGTAATAGAAAAAGGCAGTTTGTCAATACCAGTTATGCCCATGTAACCAGTTACAGAAACAGAGTTAGGAGTATTTCCTCCCTATTTTGTTAAGAATATGTCCATGTGTATAGAGGCATATAGTAAGCAAAGATCTTTGTTTTGATTCCTCTCTTATTCTTTTATCATGTAAAAAGATTTTCTGAACTTATATTAGCATTTAAATGTTGTTAATTTTGTATCATAGTATTTAAGTCATAGGATATAAAGAGAAGAGTAAACATCACACAAAGACTTTCTTTTTTTCTGAAGAAGGAATTGTCTTCATCCGTTTTCACACTGCTATTAAAAAACTACCTGAGACTGGGTAACTTATGAAGAAATGAGGTTTAATTGACTAGCAGTTCTGCAGGCTTAACAGGAAAGGAAGCATGACTGGGAAGCTTCAGGAAACTTACAATCATGGTGGAAGATGAAGGGGAAGCAGGACCTTCTTCATATGGTGGCAGGAAAGAGAGAGAGAAGGGGGACGTGTCACGCACATTTAGACTGTTAGATCTGGTGAGAAATCACTCATTATCATGAGAATAGCAAGGAGGAAATCCATCCCATGACCCAGCTCCCACCATGCTCCTCCTCCAATTTGACATGAGATTTGGGCAGGGACATAAATCGAAATCATATCAGGGATTAATGCGTCTTTGGTTGTATGCAGAATGGTTGCATCGTGTCAGATGAAACTATTACCTTATTATTATCTTATTTGGAAATTAAATATGGTTTTAGAAGATGCATATAGGTGCCAAGTTGACAAGGGGTGGGCTTGTGATGGTTAATTGTAGGTGTCGACTGTATTAAAGAATATCTAAAAACCTGGTAAAACACTGTTTTGGGGTGTATCTGAGGGTATTTCCAGAGGAGATTAGCATTTGAGTTCAAGTGGATGAGGTGAGAAGCCACACTGCCAGCCTCCCAGGGACTCCACCTTGCAAACAGCCTGTCAAGGGACTTCTCACCCTCCAGAATTTGTGAACCAATCTCCCTAATAAATCCCCTCTCGTATGTCTATATGTTCATCCTATTGATATTTGTTTCTCTGGAGAATCCTGACTAATACAGACTTCTTGGCTGCTTCGAAGTTTGGGCAATTAAGAATAAAGCTGCTACATACATATGTGTGTGAGTTTTTGTGTGGACATAAGTTTTCACCTCATTTGGGCAAATGCCAAGGAGTGCAATGGCTGGATCATATGTTAAGTATGCTTAGTTTTGTAAGAAACCACTAGACTATCTTACAAAGTAGCTGTACCATTTTGCATTTGTACTAATAAATAAGAGTTTCTGTTGCTCCAAATCCTCACCAGCATTTGGTGTTGTCAGTGTTCTGGATTTGGGCCATCGTAATAGGTGCATAGTGGTGTCATACAGTTGCTTTAATTTGCAGTTTCCTAATGACAGATGATGACGAGCATCTTTCTGTATGCTTATTTTCCATCCATGTGTTTTCTTTGTTGAAGTGTCTGTTCTGGTCTTTGCCTGTTTTTTTTTTTAATGGGATTTTTTATTTTCTTATTGTTGAGTTTTAACATGCAGTGTTTGGTTTTCTGTTCTGTGTCAATTTGCTGAGAATAATGGTTTCCAGATTCATTCATGTCTCTACAAAGGACATGAACTCATCATTTTTTATGGCTGCATAGTATTCCATGGTGTATAGGTGCCACATTTTCCTTGTCCAGTCTATCATCGGTGGGCATTTGGGTTGGTTCCAGGTCTTTATAAATCTTATACATATTTTGTTAGATTTATGCCTAGGTATTTCATGTTTGGGGTGCTAATATAAATAGGGTTATGTTTTTAATTTTAAATTCCACTTGTTTACTTCTGGCATACAGAAAAGTGACTGACTTTTTTGTGTTAACCTTATACTCTGAAATCTTACTATAGTTACCTACTAGTTCCAGAAGGTCTTTTTTTATTCTTTCAGATTTGTTAAGTAGATAATCATTTAATCTATGAACAAAAATATTTGCATTTTTTTACTTCTTAACCTGTATACTTTTTATTTTATTTTCTTGCCTCTTTGCAATAGCCATGACTTCCCATATGATATCAGAAAGGAGTGTCTAGAGAGGACATTCTCGCCTTGTTCCTGATCTTAGTGGAAAAGTGTCTAGTTTCTTACCATTAATGTATGCCATGAGCTATAGATTTTTCATAGCTATCCTTTATCAACTTGAGGAAATTTCCTTCTATTCCTTGTTTGGTGAGAGTTTTCATCATGAGTCAGTTTTGAATTTTGTCACAGGTTGTTTTTGCACCTGCTTTTATGATCATGTGATTTTTCTTCTTTAACCTGTTGATGTGATAGATTACATTAATTGATTTTCAAATTTGAATCAACTTTTTATACATGGGATATATCCCACTTGGTTATGATAAATAATTATTTTTATACATTTTGAATTTGATTTGCTAATATTTTGTTGAAGACTTTGCAGCTATGTTCATGAAAGATATTGGTCTATAGTATTTTTTTTTCTCGTAATGCCTTTGGTTTTGGTATTGATGATAATGTGGACCTCTTACAATGAGTGTTTCCTATGCTTCTATCTTTTGGAAGAGATCATAGAAAATTGATTGAATTTCTTTCTTAAATATTTAGTAGAATTTACCAGTGACCCATCTGTGCCTGGTCCTTTCTGTTTTAGAAGTCTATTAATTATTGATTTATTTTCTTCAATAGATATAGTTCTATTCAAATCACTTTTTTTTTTCTTTCTTTTTTTGAGGCAGTTTTGTTCTTGTTGCCCAGGCTGGAGTGCGATGGCATGAGCTCAGCTCACCGCAACCTCTGCCTCACAGGTTCAGGTGATTCTCCCACCTCAGCCTCCCAAGTTTCTGGGATTACAGGCATGCACCACCACACCCAGATAATTTTGTATTTTAGTAGCGATGAGGTTTCTCCATGTTGGTCAGGCTGGTCTGGAACTCCCTACCTCAGCTGATCTGCCCACCTCAGCCTCCCAAAGTGCTGGGATTACAGGCATGAACCACCGCACCCAGCTGAAATTGCCTAAAAAAAAAACAACAACAAAAACAGAAATCCTGGTTAATGACAAGTTGGGGCTTGAGGGGAGTGAAGAAAAACAATGCAAGAGTTTTCTAAAGGCTTACCCAGTTCGTGCAGTTGCTCATTCATTCATTCACTAATTCACTCAATAACCACCTACTGGGCGCATTTACCAGAAGTAAATCCTGCCTCAAGACGACAGCCTATGCCTTTCTTATGCCTTCCTGGTCGTTTTCTTGAATTACTTATATATATATATATTTTTTTTAATGTGTAAATGTATATCCCCAATAATGCAGACTCATTAATTTTTGTTTTTAAATAATTTTTGAAATATTTTTGACAGAAAGTAACCTTCCTGAATTTGCAAAGAAAATGATTGCCAGGCAAATTTTAAGCAGAAGTCCATTGTGGGGAAGATGCTGTGTCCAAAGCCACACACTTTTCCACTAGTGTTTTCACTTTCTCCATAGTGTTGCGGGCACAACTATGGAATCAGACCTTTCCCAGTATGATCCTGGGTCAACTACTTGACAGCAGGGTGACTTAGGATTGTCTCCTTGTCTCTTTAATCCTCCTTTCCCTCACTGTAAAGTGCAAATAATAAGATCCACCTTGCAGGCTGCTTGTGAGGGTCCAGGAGATATTATGAAGACTCTAGAACATTGCTCAGCAGGGCACCAATGGGAGCTCTTATCTTTATTACTAATTCATTCAAAGAGAGATTACTGATACTCTCTGTAGTGCTGTAGGGGATGTGACGATATCAAAGCTAGTGCCTATCATCATGGAGAATGGAATTCTTTGGGGAAGCCAGGACAGATGCAGATTATTATGATGTAAGATGGGAAGTAAGAAAAGACCAGAGGAAATCAGTGAATGGCAGATGCAGGTCAGAAAGGAGACTGATCCCTCCAGCTTGGGCATGCTCACTGGCATGCGGGTGCTCCAGGGGCTCGAGGTCCTCTTGCTGAATGATCAGACGGTGGCCTCTGAGGTGGACGTTGAAGGACAAAGCCAGCCATGTGTGTGACATTGGACCTTCCTTCCTGCTGCCTGTGCTGCGCTTTCATACTGCAGACACCCAGCAAGTGAGTGCTGAGTCAGATTCCAGAGAGAGAGTTCAAGCAAATGCATAGCAGCAGGAAAGCCTCCTCTACTGCTAATAGCAAAGATTTCTCATTTGCTCATTTGAAGGATCCTTTGTCAAAGTCTTCTGGCCTTGGGCCCTTTGATCACTTCTGTGTCCTGTGCACTTAAGTCTGGTGGATTCTTTCCTGCTCCTCAGCACTCAGCTCTGGCAGCCGTGCCTCCTGGAGTCTGGTCTGACCACTCCCTGCACCTTTACCTGGTCTCCTGTGAGCCTGAGCTCTTGGGCTGTTCCACCTTTCAACAGCCCCAGGAGTTGGTCTGAGTCTTCTTGGACCCCCTGGCTCAGTAAATGTATAAATTTGCCATAGTCCAGATCTTGCTCTGATTTATGAGCATTTAGCCGTGAGTCCAAATATGTATTTTTGAAAAATACAGAAACAAGTAGTTCCCACTCACCCTTCCTCTCAGCTGTTATTGTGCATTCAGATGATGCCAAGGAATTGGCTTCTCTGGGCAGAGCCGGGACTTTGCAAGGGGTCTTTCTCATCCACACGTGTCCAGCATGTATGTGGCCTTCTCCTGGGGCAGAGAAGTACTTATTTCAGCCCATACAAATGAAAACGGTTAACATTCAGCAAAATATCCCAGCTGCAGTCTAATTATTTCCTATGGTTGTTGGTGACAGCATCCCCTTTTTGGAGCAGGGTTGGCCGGAGGCAGAATGAGAACAGTGTGGGCTTGTTGGGGAGGTGTTGTAAGGCACCCAGCACAGAGAATTGAAAAGGCTTCTTTAGAAGCTTCTCTCTGGGGCAGGGTGCGGGTGAAAGAGGCTATGGTAAAGGCCCGCAGGGGCCCGTGCTCTTCTCTCCAACAAGATGCAACGAGACAGGGAAGGGGGCCCCCAGGAGGCCCCTGGGGTGGCCTGAAACTTGAGCATGAACTGATGCTGGCAGGCACAAGCCTTCTCCACTTCTTCACAAGGTGGGCCCCCCCTTAGACCGCTCGGTGACCCCCGTGCTTAAGCACTCCACCCCCAGCGAGAGAAAGCCAGCTGCTGGGACTGCCTGGCCTTTACTGTGTGACTCTCTCTAGCATCTGCCCTTCCTACCTGTCACTGCACGTGGTAGTGACATGTTCATTTGTACCTTGGTGTATTTATTCCCATTTCCCTGCAAGGCTGCAGGCAGCACTGAGGACCCAGGCTGCGTTGTTCATGCTCTGCCGCCAGAACTGGCAGAGCCGGGCACCCCGGGGGGACTCCCCAGGTGCCTGTAGAGTGAATGGATGAGTGAGTGAAAGAAGACATGAAATTGGCTCTGCAGGATGCCCGGCCTGCAGTTCCCACTCAGGAGATGCTGGCTCCAGGGTGGGAGAGAGACTCCACTTTTCTCTGGGTATTGCTGGGTTATTTTAATTTCATTCAACATAGGAATTTATTACCTGTTTTTTTAAAGCTCTAAATAACAGAGGGAAGCATAGCAGGCATTCTGTTCTTGCAGACACTCTCCCTTCAATCTCTCCTACTTTTCATCCTTTAGTAAAAGTGCTCTATTTTACTTTTTTTTTTTAATTTTATTTTTGAGATGGAGAGATGGAGTTTCTCTTTTGCTGCTCAGGCTGGAGTGCAGTGGCACGATCTCGGCTTACCACAACCTCCCTCTCCCGAGTTCAAGCGATTCTCCTGCCTCATGCTCCCAAGTAGCTGGGATTACAGGCACGCGCCACCACACCTGGCTAATTTTGTATTGTTTAGTAGAGACGGGGTTTTTCCATGTTGGTCAGGCTGGTCTCAAACTCCCAACCTCAGGTGATCTGCCCACCTTGGCCTCCCAAAGTGCTGGGATTACAGGCATGACCCACCTTGCCCAGCCTCAGTTTTATTAATACTTTCTTCAGGTGAGCCGCAGGATTGGTGCAGGCCCTCAGGTTTTAAAATCTTCCATCTGGTGTTCAGACTCCTTCCTGTTGAGACCACTCCTTGCAAAGATGATTGCACTTGAAGTTGAACCCAGCATAACTGCAGTCCATCACCCCCTCCCAGCTGGCGGGGTATCCTTTGCTTTTATTAAATTTAAATATCTAGGAATATATTTTCATAGATGATGCTTCTAGCCGTCTTTAAGAATTAACGAAGTTCTTCGTTCCATTTTTTTTTTTTTTTTAGCCCTTGACTAACTGTGGACAATTCTTGATTATAAGGGAAAGATTTAGTTCTTTATTAATAAGCCTCGCTGTCTCCAAAACTCTTCATATTCAAAGGGCACTTGCATTACCTGGCAATTACTCTTTCTTGATGAGACACAGGTTGATGATATTTGGGAATATGACTCCAGGGAATACAAACTCTGTTTAAGTAATGATTTTGAAAAAAAAATCTCTCTGCACCGGTGAATGCCATGAAAAGTTTCATTTTCAGTAAGCGCTTGCAGTCAGTTGTCTAGCTGTCAGAAGGCAGGCTTAACAGCAGGTTCCTGGTGTCGGCATTCTGCTGCTGGAAGGTTGGGGAGTTCTCCAGACCCCATGGAAACAGCTGTCTCCGTGAAGGACAGGGACTGTGCCACCAGCCTTTCTTTTACTCCCCCTCTGACATGGCATGAAAGCATCTCAGTTTTAAGCATGTTTTTCCCCAATTTCTCAGAACCTTTGAGGATCTTGCATTTGACTTCTGAAATTCAGTCCCATTCCTTACTAAGTATGTCACTATTACAAGTTGGCCTTTTTTCACTTCCTAAGAAGTGTCTTTAATTTGAACTTCCATAATCATATTTTTATAATTATCAAATGGCAGGAAATAGATGCTGACTCCCTTAATTTTATCATTCTAAGTGTCATAAGAATGACAAGGATCATTAAAAGACAAAAGAAATTCTTCAATTAGGAATTCCCATGGTAAGTAATACAGCTCCATCTTTTTTTTTTCTTTCTGTGGCTATGTTAAGTGTTTAAATTGATTTACGTCCGTGTGGAAATGTGAAAAAAGCCTGGATTCCATAGATCCATTCCACCTGGAGTTTGGGGGTTTTGTTATAAGCCATGTCCTTCTTCTGATTCCTTTCTAATATCTGCAGTGTAAGATAAGAGTCCGCCCCTAATCAGGAGCCTTTTAAGTTTCCTTAACTTAGGAAGAAGTCATGATTTATCTTTGTATTCCTATTGCCATTGATATTAAAGCATAAACATACAAATGATCTCATTTTGTATTGCTCTTACACTTTATGTTGAACAATAAATAGACACGTATTTTAGTGGCCAGACATAAGAGGATAACAGTGGCTTAACCTGAGCTACATGTGGAGGCCCTTCTGGGTGCAGTGATGGTCTGAGCCTCTGAACCTCATATCTGCCCTGCTCCTGCTAGACAACATCAGAGATCTGCTGGCACAGGGTCCAGCCAGCCTCCATCTCTTCCTGGAGCAGATTACATGCTCAGTGTTTCACAGTTGATCATATTTTTTAATTGAGTTTTTAGACAAATTAAATTAATTGATTTGTTTGCTTATTCATGCAGAGTAAAAAGCAATACCCACTATACTCCAAAATAGTAGCTCAAGCTATGTTTTTGCAAATTGATATGGTTTGGCTGTGTCCCCACCCAAATCTCATCCTGACTTATAGCTCCCATAATCCCCACATGTCACAGGAGGGACCCCATGGGAGGTAATTGAATCATGGCAGGAGGTTATTCCCATGCTGTTCTTGCGATAGCAAATAAATTCTCACAGGATCTGATGGTTTTATAAAGGGCAGTTCTCCCACACACATTCTCTTGCCTGCTGCCATGTAAGACGTGCCTTTGCTCCTCCTTCACCTTCCACCATGATCATGAAGCCTCCCCAGCCATGTTTCAAACTGTGAGTCCATTAAACCTCTTTTTCTTTATAAATTACCCAGTCTCAGGTATTTCTTCACAGCAGTATGAAAATGAACTAACACACAAATTATATTAAAATGCAACATCCTTACAGAAATCTCTGCACCGGTCATAAGCACACAGTTCATTTCTGAACTGTCAAGTGACTGGCACCCAGATCAAGGAGTGTGACATACCCATTCCCTCACAACCCAAGCCTCTTACTGCTCCTGCAGTCCCTTCATGCCTCCCTTCCAGAGGTAACCATTGTCCCCACTTCTGACACCATAGATTAGTTTTGCCTGCTTTTGAATTTTACATAAGCTGGATCATAGGTTATATCAAAATATTTTTTATGTTTATTGAATACCTACTATGTGCAATGCCTTGGATAGCTGTTCAATGAGTCTAAATGACTTGGTTTTGAATGCCTCCAGGTTGCTCTACAGATGTGTGTGTGTGTGTGTCCCTGGATATAGGTCACAGAGTTGTCTTAGCAGTCAGTCCTCAAAGGCAGGTTCACATGGTGGCCAGCTCACATACTGTGTGTGCTTAGGAAGGCATTGCTGCCATGTAAATGTCATTTAAATTTGGCATATCTATGAATTCAACAGGGTAATTTGGTTCTTATGTTTTTGGAAAGTTCTCTGAATGCTGAAGTCATCTGCACTCCAGCCTCAAGTAAACGAGTCAGGACAATGAAGAGAGGACATTGCTGTTAGGTTTGGCGTGGGGAGAGGAAGGCGACATTCACAAGTCCTCTTATACAATGGCCACTATGTAAAACCTGATGTCCAGTGACGACACAGCCACCCAAATAGATCACTGCCTTCCAGCCCAGGGTCCATGCAATAAAAACACTTCCCCATTGAGGCCATCTGGTGAGTTCTACCTCCAATGTCCTGTGAGGTGTCAGCCAGAGCCCAGGCCAGGGGCCTCCCCAGCCTCCATTCTGCAGATCATTCTTTCTTGGGACTTTGTGCTCTTTCCCACACAGAAAGGTTTGAGGCAATTTATGGAAGGAGCATTGTATCAGGATGGTTCCTAATTCAGGTGGATTAGGGTATGGACGCTGTCTTCCCACTTGCTTGTCAAATAACTGAACTCCTGACTTCTTTGAATTCTGGCCTTCTAATCTGTGAAGTCAGAATAATAACAGCTGGGTAGTTGTGAGTATTAAAAAATATGTTGTGGCAGCACTTTGCATGAGCAGGCCATAGTATAAATGCCAGCTCCCTTTCCCTGGAGATAAGATGTGATTGTGATTGTGCGTTAAGTTCTGTTTTAAGCTTCCTGGCTGACGAGGCAAAATTGAAACACAATGGTTTATATTGTTCTCGTCTGATTCAAAGAATGTCCCTAATTTTTCAGGAAATATAAACACTTTCCTGGTGCTACATTCTAAGACAACTTTATTTGGTAAGCCTAAATGATTCAGTTAGGGTTTTCAACAATGGTTTTCACAAATACTAATCTGAGGATATGATAGTACAATACTAAACTCAGAAGGCAAACGCTGTGGAGTTGGAATTGCATTCTGTTGCTCCATTTCTTTCACCATCTCTTTTTAGTGGACATCTTATAATAATACCAAACATGGAAAGGGCAAGCCTGGAGTGACAAAGGGAATCCTCCATTCACTCTGCTCAATGCTGCTGCTGGGCTCGGGACATAGAGAGGGCAGGGGCCGTGACAACATCCTGGTGCCTTTGCAGGATCACTGCAAGGATAAAGGAGATGGGCCAGGCATGGTGGCTCAGGCCTGTAATCCCAGCACTTTGGGAGGCCGAGGTAGGCAGATCATTTGAGGCCAGGAGTTCGAGACCAGCCTGGCCCATATGATGAAACCCTTTCTCTACTAAAAATGCAAAAATTAGCTGGGCGTGGTGGTGCACACCTGTAATCCCAGCTACTCAGGAAGCTGAGGTACGAAAGTTGCTTGAACCTGGGAGGCAGAGGTTGCAGTGAGCCGACATCGCGCTACTGCGTTCCACCCTGGGCAATGGAGTGAGACTCTGCATAAGAAGAAAAAAAAGGATAAAAGGGCTGATGCAGACACGAGCTTTGTGCGTGTTCTTGTCATGCCACATGGGAAGGAGACAGTCAGGCTAGGCTTCTTTTCTGTTACAAAATTACACATCTGGAGAATCATGGTGAGTGTGAACTCTGGTGAGTGAATTGCTGTGTGAGCTGCTGGCACATGCTGCCGGTGCTTTATGAAAAGAGCCTGTTGGTTTAGGAGCATCTGTGGCTTTGCTCCTCGGGCTGCGGGCCGTGGGGACGCTGAGTCCCGAGCTCTTCAGAAACCCTGGTGCTGGGGAGGCGAAGCTGTCTCCTCCTCTCTCCCTCGACACAGAAATTCCAAAATTTGGATTCTTTTGTAACCTCAAGCTGAGTGTTTGAAATGCTGAAGCTGAGTTCTTTTTTCATTTTTCATATACGTACTTATACACACACGTAAAAAAGCCAGTACCCAAGGGCTTTTGCCCAGGCCCCTGGTTGGTCTGGGAGTCCAGCCCACATGCCCAGACTCCAGCTGGGAGACACAAAAGGGGGGGAGCTTGGGTGGGGGCACCCCATGACAATGAGGTCCTTGGGGAGCCTGTCCTCCAAGGGCCTCCTGGAACTCAGCTGCTAGCTGCCACCCAAGAGCACCCTAAATCTCAGAAGCTAGCCAATCTAATGGAAGGATGATAAGGGGTCTTTTCAGCGTAACCACAGCTTTGCAGATGAAAGGGTTGTATTTGCAGAATGAGCTGGAATCAGAGCTCCAAGCCTAGAATGTCCTCCCACCCTCTACCCACTCCATGACTGGATTCCTGTTCTGTGAGGCCAGCTGAGCTCTCCTCCCTCATTACCTGTCCCCAGGTATGGACCTTCCCCTCATACCATTGAGAACTCATCTGTTGCACTGTTTTGTGTATCCTGAAGCACTACACAGTAGACATTCGATGAATACCTGCTGATCAGTGCATTACATAGCATAGCCACAGATGAAATGATGCCTACGAACCTCCCACGAAACTCCTGTTTCATTATTTCAAACTCTCAACACTGACGGTTTGTACTGTTCTTTTGTTAATCCTACAATGAGTTAAGTTGGCTAAAGGACGTTCACGTTTCCACCATAGCTGTGCTCACAAAACAAGATCACCTGATATTTTCCCCTTGTTATTACAGAAGATTTTAGGTGGATCATATTCCTATTCATGTCATAGAAATCGTTTACTGGGGAAGGATCATTTCATTGCAATTATGTTTTGAATGATTAGTCGTTTTAAAAATAAACCATCCCTCCAGGTTAAATTTTTCTGGGACCCATGGTTGGATAGACTTCTGTGTCATTAAAATTAATTGATGTAGCAAAGTCAGCTGGAATCATTATCCTGTCCCATATCTGTGGCAGAAGTAGGAAGATGATCACCATCTACGCACGGCAGCAGAAGCCTCTGTGTCCTTTGTCCCATGCAGAGACCCTGCCTGTAAGCCTCGCCGAACCGAACGTGAGGTCGGGAGTCTCCATATGAGCTGACTGACAGCTTTATGTCGTCGTGCGTCCATACAAGCTTCATGTGACCCTCACATTGGGACTGGCACATTTGAACAAATGGTTCACTTCAAACATTCACATCCCAAAAAAGGACCCCAGTGGGCACAGGGAATCCAGCCCAAGGTGAAGTATCAGGGAACTGTTGGGAGCATGGGGTATTACGGTAACAGAGCTGGGGGAGGGCCGGGATTGGCCTGGGTCGGGGTTGGCCCGCCCACTTGGGGCTTCCGTTTCCTGCGGCAGGAAGGGCCCTTCTCAGCCCTCTGCGCTGTGGCGACGAGTCGGTGAGATGAAGCCTGCCCAGTGTAGTCACTAGGTGCTGCCCTATGGTGGGAGAGCCGTGTGCACGGTGCCCCGGTCTTACCGTCCTCGTGGTTACTAGTGCATTCCAGGTCCTTTAGAGAACGAGCACTGGGGTAAGGAAGGTCAGAGGTGTGCCCATTCTGGCCTGCGATGAGCGTCTGCCCCTCACAAGGCAGTTCCTGGGGAAAGTCTTAAGAGTGCGCGATTTGCAGTTTAGTTTAAATGGAAGGAGGTCTGTTAGAATCTTGGCAGCTCTAGGAGACTCCCAACCCTCCATTGGCTGCAGAGCCTGGCCAGCAGGGTGAGCGGCTCGCTCAGGCACGTCAGAGGTTCCTGCTGGGATGGCCAGGGACCCCAGGAGAGTTTTCCCTTAGCACTCTCAGGCCTCACACCTCCTGGCAGATTCGGTAGCAGCATTGAACTTCATGCAGTTTTCCTAAGTTCAACTTACAGAGCTTTTACCTTTTCAGAGACCCAGCCTGGTCAACAGAAGCCCAGCAGAAATCTTTCTTCAGTTTGCTCCTGACTCTGAGATGAGTTTGGGGCTGGGCGGGAAGATGGCATTTCAGCATCGTAGGCAGGGGCACATCAGATAAGTTGTGCACTTTGAAGGCAGTGGTGCTGCCTGACCAAGAGGGCACCATGGAGGAGGAGGCGTCCTTGTCAGTGTCCTGCCTGTGGTCTGCTGGGCAGTGACCACTTCCCCTGACCGCTGCCCGGGGACTGCTCCTTCACACACAGTGTATCTCCCAGGAATCGATTCCTGGCCGGGGCACCAAGGTCCCACGGTTTTCCTAATGCTGAGGATATGATTGCCCACTGGCATAGAACATGGGATTTGGAGTCAGATCTGGCCGGATTTGGTTCCTGGCTCAACCTCTTGTTGACCACGTGGCTTCATGCATGTTACTCCAGGGTGGCGGTGAGGATCAGACAGGATCCTGTGTGTAGAGTGTCTAACATTATGCCCCAAGGACCATTTGTCCTCATAAATATGATTATTAGGCTACTCTGACCACTGGGCATGTGATCCCACCTCTGGCCACCCTCAGGGTGCAAACGGTAACCTTGCTGTCCTTACCTGGGCTTCACCCTCCACTGTTTCCAAGCTCGTCCACCCAACATTCTCTCACTGGATCATTACCATGACACTGTGGATCATCACTAAGTATCAGTGATCTCATGTGTAGCGGCCATTGAAGCACAGAGAGGTTGGGGGGCTGCCCAAGGTCATCCGGCGGGCAGGGATCTGGCTGGAGGGCACACCTGCTTCTTCTCCCTCCCTCGGACTGTGGATTACAGGAGACACCAGCAGCCATGCAGGCGACAGGTGGGAGGCCTGGGGTTCTGCAAATATGAGCAGACACACAACAGCCCCCTCTACCACCAGCTTCTAATGTCTCTGCATCACACAGAGCCCTGGGACTGGCCGGCTGTGCTGTGCAGCGGCTCGAGCATGTATACTTTGGGATGATTCCTTGAGTCGTAAAGAAAGAAAAGAATTTTCCCTGAGAATGATGGATGCACTGCTTAGCGGTGGAAGAGGAGAGCTGACCTTTATAGGTAGACAAAACAGAATGCCCGCCAAACATTGCACTTTTGTTGCAGTATATTGTTCCAGAATGGAGCGCTGCATATTTTTGTTATAATGCTGTTTTTGTTTCTAAATGAATACTGCAGTGTTCTTTTATGTGGAGGAGGGATTCATTACTGGTTCACAGAACTTTTTCAGTGGTGGGGAAAAATAGGTGCTTGTCCTCAGCAATGCATATCAAGCCTAGACACATTTCTGCTAGCAGCACAGTGATTTGTGAATTCCCTGACAGCTTACCTTTTATTATGAGTTCTGTGTTAAATGGAGACATTTAGCTTTTCCTCTTCAAAACAATGTAACAGATACCCAGGATATTCTCCGTTATCTCTCATTTGTTTTAAAGCTAGCCTCTTTTTTGTGCATTTTACAGGGATTCTTATTAACGAACTAGTTTAAATGGTTCAGATCAGCCAGTTGTTGTGGGGTGGGGGATCATTAAAACAATAATATTTGCAGATGTTTTAGCAAAGTGACTAGTTGATTGGCAGATTTTTCATTCATCAGCTATTCTAATTTTCAGAATCTTCCTGAGGAATATCTAACAAACATCTCTGCTCTCAGTAGCATATTCCTGAAAAAAAATTGATCTGTTTTCAGAATGGATCTCCCCTTTTCTTGTGTTGCTAATATATTTCTTATTCTCTCAGTAATATCCTCTGTGTGCTTGTGAAGGATACATCACTTTCTGATGGCTCTGTGCCTAAACCCCACCTCAGTCAATGGCAGAGCTTCGCCCAGGCCCCCAAGCCAGGCCCACAGTTGTCCTAACCTTCCTTCCCTTTCCCCATTTCTCATATGCCTCCAAGGCTTGTGAGTTCTGCCTCCTCGATTGTTAAATAACTGCCCCTTCCCACCAACCCACCACTGGCTCTGAGGGCACCTTTCCATCCTGCACTTGGACCACAGATGTGGCTTCCTTTTCAGTCAGGGATCCACAGCCCACATACAGCATGATCCTGTCCCTTCTTCTTCTCTGCAGCCATCACAGTGACCTTCTTTACGGAGAGCAGAACGGGAAGGCCCAGGCTTGCAGACTTTTGCAGCCCTCTTGTGACTTCAGCCCAAAGCCAAAGGCCTCTGCAGCATTCCGGGCTCTGCCCACCCCACATCCCAGGCTCACGACAGTGATTTATTGGGGACAGGCCTTAACCTGAGCTCCGTGTCAGGTCCCTTCTCCTTTACTGACCCAGCAAGGTAAATACTATAAACTATTCCGCAGATGAAGAAACGTAGGCTCAAAACTGTTACATGACTTGTTCCAAGGTCAAAGCCAGAATCCAACTTATTTGCCATTTCCAGAATGTTCCATACATTCTCTAGCTTCCTTGCTTTTGTTCATGTGTTTTGCCTGGGAATTTTCTTCTTGAGAAAGATGCCCGAACTTTGGCCAAACACAGGTTAGTGTTCTGCTTCTGTCTTTCATGGTGCCTGGGCTGGCCACGATCTAGCACTGCTCACGCCTGCATTTCAGTGATTTGTTTGTAAGCCGGTCCTCTGGACTTTGTTTAGGGTAAAGAGGCTGAGGTTCTGTCCATGTATTTTTTTTTTGAGACAATGTTTCACTCCTGTTGCCCAGGCTGGAGTGCAATGACGCGATCTCAGCTCACCACAACCTCCACTTCCCAGGTTCAAGCGATTCTCCTGCCTCAGCCTCCGAAGTAGCTGGGACTACAGCCGCGTGCCACCACAACCGACTAATTTTTTGTATTTTTAGTAGAGACAAGCTTTCACCATGTGTGCCAGGATGGTCTCAATCTCCTGACCTCGTGATCCACGAGCCTCAGCCTCTCAAAGTGCTGGGATTGCAGCCATGTATTTTTTTTTAATCTCAAAATCCTCAGCACTTGGCACAGAACTAGCACATAATAGATGCTCACTAATGTTAAGTGGCTGGTTTAGCATATTGATTTTCTCATCCAACTAGTATTTGATGAGTTTCTGCTACATGCACAGAATTTTTCGTACACTAAAGATGCTCAAGCTAGAGATAACAGGGTTTCTATTGAGAAAGCAGCAAATTAGCCATGAGTGCTCCATCTTTGGGGGAGGTTCTGCACCTGCCTTCGTCATCTGTAAAGTGTGGATCATTCCTGCCCACCTCATAGGGCGGTTGAAATGGCAGCAAACGTCCTCCATGTTAATCCGGAGTCCTACTCTGCTGTGTTGTTGTGGGGATGCTGTGAAGACACAGATAGACAGAAGGTGGATGGGGAACAGCTGGACTCCAGGAAGGATACCACCAGGACGGCCCGGAGGGCTCAGAAAAGATGTCAAGGAGAGAGTAGGACTTGACCTACTGGGTCAGGTGGTGTCTGGCAGGTTTGGGTGAGACTGAGGCTTTGTGGGGCAGGGAACAGCATGAGGGAAGCAGGGAGACTATGCTGTGCTGGAGCCCCGTGAGACACGGCTGTGGGAGTGGGCGGCCTCTAGAAGGTGGATCACCGTGGATTCGATGCTTATTCTGGGAGCTTCCAAACCCTGTTAAGCAATCCAGAGGGCTATTTACCAACACTCTCTCCTCTTCTTATCCATGCCAATCTCATCAGCAAACGTGCTGTTTCCCTTATTCATGGACAATCATTATTATTTCATAATAAAATGATGCTTCTGAATGGTTATTTAATGCCACAACTCATCCATTCTGCCTTGGTGAGCATTGCTTTGACCTGGCCTCTGGCCTCAGGTCACCATGGACAGCTGAGTGTCAAGATTGCCACCACCCAGGCCCATCACACACCTGCTCAGCCTCATCGCAGACCTAGGGTCACCTGGTGAAAGGCAGATGCGTTTCCAATTGGCACTCTAAAAAAGAAAACCTGCAAACCCTGATTGAACATATCTGAGTATTAGAGATCAATCATTTTCTCTGGGGCTCACTGAACAGGAATTGGCTCAAGAAACACATCTTTAGCATGTTCAGTTGCCATTAACATCAGGCACCCAGCAAGCCTGTCCTGAGTACATTTCACAGTCCGAGCTCAATTCGAGGAGCGAGGGAAGTAGAGGGGAGTAAAACAGGCCTTGTTGTTTGAGGACTGCTCCTCTGGAGTCCCACTGTGCTGCCCAGTGTGAGGAGTACTTGTGGTAAGCCACCCTATATCTCTGAGCTCAGTTCCCGCTCTGCAAAATGGGTCTAATAACAAACTCCTCCTATGAGTATTGAGAGTATGCATAATCCCTGTTGAGTGCTTTGCGGGGAGTCTGGCATGGAATTCCTGTCCTTACAGTGGCTGTTTCTTCTCCAAGGGTCTTCTCTTGGTGGCAGTTAATGCCATCCCTGTCCTCAAACACTAGAGCCCCTACTAAGAAGCTATTCATCGGGCAAATATTTGTTTAAAAAACATGATAGTGACTATCACTATCTGAGAAGTGTCCATGCCCAGTCCCAAGAGGTGGGCAAATCCATAGCTCTCCCCTCGGGAGCTTAGAGGGCACCCCTACACCCTGGAGGGAGCCTGAAATCAAATTGCCATGTTTCCAAATTTGATGTTGATAATAATGGCATAGACAGAGGAGGCAGTGTGGAAACCAGAAGACACTTGTACTTGCAAAGGAGGATTTGTCGGGCTTTGTAATTTGCATGTTTCCTAATCCAAAGAGGGTGCCTCAACCGTGGAGTAATTAGAGAGGTGCTGTTGTGTGTGCCTTAGTCGGGGGAGGAAGGAGCTTGAGAGACAGGCAGGGATGCACGTGGACCTTTGCTGAGCAGCTGCCCATGAATAATTTCTAAAAGTTGCCAAATATTTAGAAGTCCTGCTCGTCTGTCACAGACTGGCAAAGAGGGTGGTTGAGAAAAATGGGTCTTTTTCTCCCAGCCTTAGCAACATTGTTTCATCTCCTTTTCCAGGTGGGTTGAGGCTGTGGGGTAAACAGGATAAGATTCTACTGAACTCCTTCGTTTCAGGGAGGGCTCCCTCCCCCGAGTTCAGTAGCTCCTTCTGTCCTGCCTTTCATGCATTAGAAAATACAGACATTAGCAGCTTTACTGTTGCCCGGAAGGTAAACAAGGAAACTGTGAGTATGACATCAGTGCAAATCTGAAGCCTAGATGATTCAGAGACATTTTGCATCCTTCCGTCATTTGACTTACCCACTGGAAGCAGAGGAAAGTTGTCTGATAGAATGCAAGAGACAGCTACAGGGTCCGTGGCTGCAGGTCCATCCATTCGTGCTGCATAGTTCAAGTGATGAGGTCTTTGGTTCTTGTTGTGGTTTGTTTGATGGTTTGTTTTTGTTGTTGTTGCTGTTTTGAGACAGAATTACTCTCTTGCCCAGGCTAAAGTGCAGTGGCGTGATCTCAGCTCACCGCAACCTCTACCTCCCAGGTTCAAGTGATTCTCCTGCCTCAGCCTCCCAAGTAGCTGGGACTACAGGCATGTGCTACCACACCCAGCTAATTTTGTATTTTTAGTAGAAACGGAGGTTCTCCACGTTGGTCAGGCTGGTCTGAAACTCCTGACCTCAGGTGATCTGCCTGCCTCAGCTTCCCAAAGTGCTGGCATTATAGGCTTGAGCCACTGCGCCTGGCCTTGTTATTTTTTTTATTTTTCTTTGAAGTAATGATCTTGCTCTTTGCCAGTGCATCTGAAGTGTTGGCTGTAGTCATTGTGCTTGAGTGTTACTGTGATTGAGGGTGAATGACAGTTCTTGCTACCCCGGTGTTCTAATTGATCAGGACAACTCAGTGTCTGTGGGAAAAAACTGGAGTCCAAGAGAAAGCAGTCAGGATTGAGGAACTCGGCTCCGGGGCTGGCCATTCACAGTCAGATTGCTTCAAGGTCAATGTCTCTGGCATTTAACGGCATGAAGTGGAGTTTTATTCTTGTATCTTTCTTTATAAGATTTTAATCCATCACAAAAAGTTCACATTTCAGATATACAAGTAGAAACATGTACGTAAACATTTTAAAATAAAAAATGTAAATGCACACCCAAAAAATTCTTCAAGGCTGCTACTCAGTAAAAAGAGTAGCTTGTAGATACACCTGCTACACAAGCCACTCAGCAACCTACCTTCTGCCCACTCGAATGCTGATGGCGCTTTAGGCCAACAGTGTTTGGAAAAGGCATTTTACTTTTGTCTGAGTTTTGGAAGATTGGCCAGTTCTGTTCATCTCAGAAGTAATTTGAATGTTTCTCTTAAATTAAATAGTTCCAAGGGACTGATTCTAAATGCTGTAGTTTTATTTTCTTCTTTGCAAGGTTGGGATTCACAATAACGTCCCTTAGTCTTTCCATATCTTGTGCGTAATAGGGACCCAACCTAGCAGCCTGGCCACTTCCTATGGGCACGCTCACTGGCCTGACCTTGCCTGCCCCTGCCCCCCTTCCTAAGGGTGGATTTCCCCTGTTCCGATGTTGTCACCCTGCCTTTTTCCCAGGGCCTTGCCTGGCTTCCTCCCTGCCTCTGTTCCCTAGAAGCAGAGTGGCTGCAGCTGTGGGCTCCAGAGACTCACCGGCCAAAGCTGCAGCTCTGTGGCCAGGCTGGTAAGGCTGTCCAGGCCTCTGTGGGCCAGGCCACTCCCAAAGACTCATTTCTCCCACAGTAAACACATGGCCATCACGGGCCTTCCTTTCTGAAGCAGAGAACATGGTGCAGCACTTCCCAGGACGGAAGGATTTTAAGGAATAATCCAGTATCATTATTGCCATCCACAGAACGCCTTTCCGACATCATTCCTACACTAGTGGAATTACAGCTTCACTGGGAGGAAGGAGATATAGCCAAAAAAACAAAAACGAAAAACAAAAACAGACAGACAAGACTGGGCATAGTGGCTCACACCTATAATACTGTAATGCCAGCACTTTGGGAGGCCAAGGCAGCCAGATCACTCGCGCCCAGGAGTTCGAGACCAGTCTGGGCAACCTCAGGAGACCCTGTCTCCACAAAAAAATACAAAATTAGTGGGATGTGGTGGCATACAGCTGTAGTCCTGGCTACTCAGGGTTGGGGGTGGCTGAGGCAGAATGACTGCTTGAGCCCAGGAGATCAAGGCTACAGTGAGATATGATCATGCCACTGCACTCCAGCTGGGCGACAGAGTGGGACCTTCTCTCAATTTAAGAAAAAATAAATAAAACAAGCAGACAAACATATACTGCAATGTAGGGTGGCTTCCCCCGGGAGGCCTAGCCAGGAGTGGGCTCAGCAGCCCAGGGTCAGCATCCCTGCTGCCTGTCTCTTCACTCTGTGTTGCTGGTCCAGAGCCTCACCAAGCCTCGGTGTCCTCATCTTTAAAGTGGGTCTCACAGGCCAGGCATGAGGACTCATGCCTGTAATGCCAGCACTTTGGGAGGCTGAAGTGGGTGCATCACTTGAGGTCAGGATTTCGAGACCAGCCCAGCCAACATGATGAAACTCCATCTCTACCAAATATACCAAGATTCGCCAGGCATGGTCGCAGGCACCTGTAATCCCAGCTCCTCAGGAGGCTGAGGCAGGAGAATCACTTGAACCTGAGAAGTGGAGGCTGCCGTGAGCCAAGATCCGGCCACTGCACTCCAGCCTGGGCAACAAAGCAAGACTCCATCTCAAAAAATAATAAATACATAAAAATAATAAAGTGGGTCTTGCCTTACCTATGAGGATAGTTGTTAGATGTGGGAGAGACCCCATATGCAGCCCCCAAGGCACTCCACAGCCCAGTAAATCTAAGATTATCTCTCTTTCCCCTGCTGAGGGCAATGCCATTCAAGAGAACAACAGGAAGCTTTCCAGTGAGTGGGAGGATGTTGTGTCAGCTTCTCACTGACCCCACTTCTCAGATATGTCTGCTCAAACCAACTTCCCCAACCCCTAGCTTTTAAATGTGCCCCTTTCACATTTTCAAACCTATTGCTCAATATTCCAGTAGCCATCGGCATCACAGTGTTGGCCTAATGGATGTCTTCACTTGGTAAAGGTTTACTTTAGAGAACATTATGATTGGTTTTTACTCTGATTCTTTAAGACACTAATAATTGTGGCTTCATACTATCATGTGTGAGCCACAAACCATAAAATCCATGACCTATTTGTAGTACAAAAATTATCAGAATGTGGTAGTGCACACCTATAGTCCCGGCTGCTCAGGAGGCTGAGGCGGACTGTCTGAGCCCAGGAGGTTGAGGCTGCAGTGAGCCATGATGCACCACTGCCCAATAAGGCAAGAGTTCCATGTATTCTTGGCCTGTTTTTTAAAAAGTTAGCTCCAAGTCTGATTGCAAATTATGATTTGCATTTGATTGGGGTTGTCAATCGTGCAGCCATTTACAAAGTGTCAACAGGTTCTACCCCGGACTGGTCTTTTCTCATGTGGTTTTAGTCTGGTTTGACCCAAGCCTGCTGCCCCTGTCTGCAGCCCTGCTCCAGAAGCTTCTGCATAGTGTTGGGTTTTATTTTACTTTAAAAGGAATTGGCATTGCATTGGAAGATAGATTTGATCATTTCTATCAATCCTCTTGAGATATTGGAGGTATAACTTCCATTCCTGACTTCTTCCCTTGCTTGGCCCCAGTTAAATACCATGGGTCACTCTTTTAGTGTCTTTTCTGGTTCACTATGGGGAGTGGAAAGGCTAGACTCTTGTAATAAGTTATTCTTACCAACAAGCAGTTCCCTTATCTGCAGTGATCCTCAAGTAATCATTTCTTGCCCAAAACCTGATGCACTCTCAATCCCCTGCCATTGTGCTTTATGTTATACTGGGCTCCACTGCACCCTGGAAACTCTCTGTGCTTTTATGTTACTCAACAGATTTTCCCCACTTGTTTTATAGCTGCCCCAGTAGATGCTTTGGCATTATATAGACTTTTAAATTAATTGTTGTTAGCATATACAAATATTTCTTCTTTTTTCTTTTTTTTTAGTAACTTTGCACCTTGGACCTCAACTCACATATTGCCTCTAGTGGCTATTTTTGAATCCTTTGGGATTTTCTATGTAGACAATTATGTCATCTGAGAATAAAGTTGTATTTATTTTTTTCTTTTCAATGCTTATGGCTTTTAATTCTTTTTCCTAACTTTTTGCATTGGCTATGATTTCCAGGACAATGTTAAATAGGAGGGGGAAAAATCCTTGCTTTGTTCTCAGTACTGCGGAGGGGTGGTATTAAGGCTTTCATCATTAAGAATAATTTGAGCTGTAGATTTCCCCAAATAGACTTAGAATTCCTTAGTAACCAGAAGTATTTTTTCTGCTTCTTGGGCTTCAAACATACTTCATGGGTTAACTTTTAAATGTATAACAATGTAACAATTTATAACAACTTATAATTGTGTGCTGTAGTGTCTTTATTTGATTTGATTTAAAATATCTAGTTTTGTCAGGACTAAGATAGCAAATAGTCTGTTTTAGCGGGAAACATCATGTACTTCATTCACAATCTAAAAATAGTGACAATCAAAAAACACACTTCCACCCTTCAGCAGTGCAGACACGCAGTGACAACCGAGCAAGGTCTCATGCACAGCCTCATCAATACTCCCAGTGTGAAGCTGCCATGCTGGCCACTCAGAGCAGGACAGGCGAGCTAAGTCCATCCACTGAGGAATGGGTCAACAGAATGTGATATATCCATGCAATGGAATATTATTCGGCCATTAAAAGGGATGAAGTAATGGTACATACTACAATAGGGATGAATCTCAAAAACATAATGCTATTATAAGTGAAAGAAGCCAGTCACAGGAGGCCACATATAGTATGAGTCCATTTATATGAAATACCCAGAATAGGCAAATCCATAAAGACAGAAAGTAGATTGATGTTGCCAGGGGCTGGGGGCAGGATGGAGCTTGGGAGCTAGTGAGCTAACGGTGGACGTGGAGTCTCTTTTTGAATAATATTAGATTACACTGATGGTTTCAAGATGGGGGAATATACTAAAAAACTATTGAATTGTACACTTTAGACAAGTAAACTTTATGGTATTAAAATTATATTTCAATAAAATTGTTTTTTTTTTAAAAAAAAAACAAACAGAACATGAGAGGTAAATTAATGGGAGGCTGGACGTGGTGGCTTATGCCTGTAATCCTAGCACTTTGGGATCCCAAGGTGGGCAGATCACTTGAGGCCGGGAGTTCGAGACCAGCACGGCCAACATGATGAAACCCCATCTGTACTAAAATTATAAAAATTAGCCAGGCATGGTGGCATGTACCTGTAGTTCCAGCTACTCAGGAGACTTCGCTGTAAGGCAAAGGTTGCGGTGAGCTGAGATTGCACCACTACACTCCAGCCTGAGGGACAGCAAGGCTCTATCTCCAAAAAAAAAAAAAAAAAGAATTAATTAATTAATGGGAATGATCAAGCTAGATAATGATTAAGCTAGAAAACTGGGGAAAGGGAGCTGCTCCAGATCAGGTTGTAAAAGGCTCTTTTGAGGGGAGGATGGGCTAAAGGAACTACTTCAGAGGGAGGGAACCCTATAGACCACAGCAGAGGCAGCTTACTGATGGAGCGGCTTGGGAGCTAGGTCAGTGGCCACACCCCACCATCAACTGACCCTTGGAGGTCGTATTAAAGTTTGGGGTAGGACATGGTTAAAAGCTATGATTGCAGCGGAAAGAAGTATGATCTAGATAAAGAGGTCTCCAGGAGACCCTGAACAATGAAGCAAAAATGGGATATTCAACTAGTGCTGTGCCCAAGGAAACGGCTAGAATTAGCAGCCAAATCCTGTTAACCAGAAAACTAACTTTTTTTCTTCTTTCTTTTTCAGACTATAGCCTTCACTTTCCCTCGGTGAGTACAAAACTTTTAAAAAATTATTTCTGATGTACAGATAACTAGCTTAAAATAATATGTCGGATTTAATTATCAGAGGAGCATTGTTTTCTTGATAAAGAAAGCCATATGGTCAGCATGTTATATTTGAATTTTATGCCTTACCTTGCTTGAACAGGCTCATATCACACTTTTTTGTTACGTCGTGTGTGTGTGTGTGTGTGTGTGTGTGTGTGTGTGTGTGTGTGAAATTTGGCTCAGCTGCTCGGTCTCCTGAAATGTGTTGTTGAGGACACAATTTCTACACACTTTCCTTGCACTGACTTGTCGTTGCTTTTGAAAGGGCCCAGCTTTATTTCAATGGCACACATCTGACCACTATTAGGAGCACAGGGACATTGATGGTAACTGCTTCTTAAATTGATCTGTGCTAGGGAACACTGCTGAAAAGGAGCTTCCCCGGATTGCACTCTCAGTAAAAGCAGTGTCGGGGTGTCACGTAATTGTATGCCTTTTGGGTCCAGGCAATGGCAAAATTCCATGGCCTTGATGTCCTTAGAAAAAGAAAGCTTTAAACAACATAGCCCTTTTGCAGTCTACTTGATCAATTTAATGCTGTTAAGTTTCCTAAACAAATCAAAGGAAGAAAATCTAAGTGCTTTCTCAGTGGCTGCAGCGTGTGGGGGAGTGGAGCATGGACTTCTGGGTGCACTTGCTTTCAGCGGCACCATGATGCTGGCCACCAGGAAGCCATATTTCCTAAATGTATTGCCTTGTTTGAAAGGCACTGACTCTGTTCTGGAATCATTTTCATGTCAATGGATCAATTATTGTGCCCTGGCTGGCCCTCTCTTTCAGGCAGGGTGCCCTTCGTGGCACTGTTCCATCTGGGCATAAATCCTTATGGTCGTTTCTTGGTGTGATCAAACACATTTTGACTCTGTGGATTGTTTCTTTCTTTCTAGGTAAGGAATCTTAAATAAAAGTAATGATTGATTATTCTAGAGAAGAGGGATGCCTTCATTTGCCACCTACTAAGTTAATTTTGTTGTACATGTTCTCCATTGCATCATTATAAGACGTTGTTGATTCTGAATGGTGAACTCTTCTTGAGTAAATGTCAGCAGTGGGATCAAAGAGAAGATCGTTACTGGAATCATATTTATGGGATGGAGAATTAACTATAAGAAATCTGCAATCCCTTATTGCTTCAGAATCCTATACAAGGGGTGTTGGCTGGTCGATATTGGTTTGAATGCATATTAAACGTGGCTCTCCTCAAAAGCAATGGAGCTGCGTGCTTTATGGAATGTGAATGTACCTACCATGCTGGAATGAAATATTTGAGTGTCATACCCCACAGATACATCTCCTTTTGAAACGCAGGGCATAGATTATGATTTGCTACAAGTGTGTGTCCTTTGCACCCCTTGTCTCTACACTCAGTACTGGCCCCTTTGCACCCCATTTTTTCTTCTGCTGCTTCCAAAATTTCCTAGCACCGCGCCCCCCACCTCAACCCACCGCAGGTTGACTTGCTGCCCGTCTGTGACTCAGCAGCTCCCGAAGCTGAGTGATCCTGTGACAGGTGCTTCAGGGGCTCCTCCACCTCCTGGCATTGTCTCAAAACTGGCAAGAGATTCAGAAGTGGGTGCCCCACCCAAAGGTCACTGAGCATGTGTCCAGGAGCTGACTTCCTGTCCTCTCTGCATTCACCGTGGGTTGGCAGCCTGAAGAGCTTCTGGGGGCACCTCCCTCTTCCCGGCCCCATCCTTTGCCTCCGTTTCAGTGGGAAAGTAAAGCTCTGCTTCAGGAAGATGCTGAGTTCCTAGATTAAGGGTACTTCCGATTCCAGAAATCTTTCTCTTAACATGAAGAAAGGGTTTTCGAAGCCTAGGTCTCCTATCTGTGCTCCTTGTCTGCTGCCTTCGTTTGTGACCTGCCCACTGGGCCACTGATAGGCTTTTGCTCTGTGTCCCCCCCCGAAATCTCCTCTAGAATTGTACCCCCATAATTCCCATGTGTTGTGGGAGGGACCTGGTGGGAGATAATCGCATCATGGGAGCAGTTTCACCCATGCTGTTCTCAGGGTGGTAAATAAGTCTCACGAGATTATGATGGTTTTTTAAGAAGTTTTCACTTTTGCTTCTTCCTCGTTGTCTTCTCTTGTCTGCGCCATGTGAGATGTACCTTTCACCTTCCACCATGACTGTGAGGCCTCCCCAGCCACAGGGAGCTGTGAGTCCAGTAAGCCTCTTTCTTTTGTAAATTTCCCAGTCTTGGGTACGTCTTTATCAGCATCATGAAAACGGACTAATACAGCTGCCAAAGTAGAATACCAGACGGATCTATGAGCCCGTTGCATTTTCTCTGCTAAGCATTTGATACTCATGCAGAGCTTCAGGATATCTGTTAATGGAAGGGAACTTATTTCTCACTTGTGGGATTCAGAGACGTGCTTTTGAGTCAGTTAGAACTAAAGAGATAGGCCGCCTTGGTCAGGGTGGGTAAGCCCCCTAAGGCTGGTGATGGTGCCATAGCCACCGCCCACACTGGCCAGCTGACTGCAGAGGAGCCTAGCCACACGTGCTGGATAAACACATTAGCCTGTGTGAGCCTTCTTTTCTCTCATCTATCCGTCACTTCCTAGAATGTGATGTGACATTTAAGTGAGTTGACCCAAGGTAAGCATTTAATAAAAGCTAGCTATGGGCCGGGCACAGTGGCTCACGCCTATAATCCCAGCACTTTGGGAGGCTGAGACAGGTGAATTATTTGAGATCAGAAGTTCAAGACCAGCCTCGTCAACATGGTGAAACCGTCTCTTCTAAAAATACAAAAATTAGCCCAGTGGTCGTAGCGTGCGCCTGTAATCCCAGCTACTTGGGAGGCTGAGGCAGGAGAATTGCTTGAGCCTGGGAGGTGGAGGCTGCAGTGAGCCAAGATAGTACCACTGTACTCCAGCCAGGGTGACAGAGTGAGACCCTGTCTCAAAAAAATAAAAATAAAAAAAGAATTAAAGCTAGCTATGGTTATCACTTCTACTTTTATTATGATCATCATCACAGAATCATGGCAACTGTTTTCAACTTTTAAAAAAGGCGTTTAACTGGATTGTAACATATATGCTGGTACTATAGTGGGTATCAAAAGGAGTTCCCTTTACTAGCAGTAATCCAATTTTTCACTTAAAAATATATATATATTAATATTTGACATCCAGGCCAGGCACAATGGCTCACGCCTGTAATCTCAGCACTTTGGGAGGCCAAGGTAGGAGGATCACCTGAGGTCAAGAGTTCAAGACCAGCCTGGCCAACATGGTGAAACCCCGTATCTACTGAAAATACAAAAATTAGCCAGGTGTGGTGGCTGGTACCTATAATCCAAGCTAACTGAGAGGCTAAGGCATGAGAATTGCTTAAGCATGGGAGGCAGAGGTTGCAGTGAGCCAAGATCGCACCACTGCACCTTGGCCTGTGAAAAGAGTGAGACTGTCTTAAAAAAAAACTTTGACATCCAAAAAAATGAGTCATGTCTTTTTTCCTGTTAAACTGAATTAGGAGGGGTCTCTTGAGTGGAGTCACTCATTCCCATGTTTTCCTTTCCTTTGTCTTTGTCTTTAACAATAAATTTGTGAAAATAACAATGTATTTCATATCAGCGATCCAATATGACCAAGGTTCCTTCGCTGGAGAATGCTTGACTGGAAAATGCTTGCAACTCTGTGGGTCTCTTGTATTTAATGCCTTGGAATTTCAGAATTAAGAATTTATAAAAGACGTATAATTAAGGTTGAAATATTTTCTCCAGACTCTTTGAGGTCTTATATTGTTATACCTAAGGGTAGTAAGTAAAATTAAATGATACTGTAACTTGACTATTTCTCTTTGGTTCATGGAAATACCCAAGGAATAAAAGAAAATGAAACTAACGTGTGAATATTCAGCAACTGTGAGTTTCCATTTTAAATGGAAGTAGGCTTCCCCTCTCTTGCTTGCTCTTCTTTAGTAATCTCTGTTTCCTCCTCTGGCACTTTTAAGAAGTATGATTTTTTTCTCTTTTGACTCATTTATGTTTCTTGATGTTGATTTGAACAGCTACCATGACAGAAAAAAAATATATATATATATATTTATATATATATATATATATATATCTGTTGGTTTTAAAATAAAGTTCAGGGTTCTGACAGGCAGGGGCACCACTCCAAGCTCACTTCTGGCTGGACCACTGGGGTGATGTTTCCAGCAGGGCAGAAGCTACATGCCCTGGGCCGGCCTTCGGCATCCCAGAAAGAAGTGGGAAGTCTGGTGGGCAGAGCACATAAAAAATTAAGACTTTCTAAGACGTGCAATTCCTATTTCCCTTCTTCATCTCATACTTGAGTTTTTTATTAGCACCAATGGATTCCACAGGTTTCTACCAGAGCTACAGTGGCAAGTTATTTTCCCAGTGACTGAATTAGAAGCTGACAGTAATTTGGAAGAATGCCTTTGGATCTGACGTGACAAACAGATGAATCCTTCATTTATTTCCATTTCCATTCCTCCTTCCCCCCGGGAAAGTTTCCTCATTCTTTCAAGAAGTGGTTCCTAAAAGAGCCTAGTAGGTAATCCTTCGTCACAGAGCAAAGCATGGGCGTTCATCAGTCACAGTTTCCCGTAAGAGGAAATAGGAACACAGATTTCCTATATAAATTCATGTCTCGTCAGTGTGTTCACAGCAGACCCAGTTCAGAGTTGGAATTCTTCTAGAAATCCTTTCTCAGCTGGCAGGGAAACATGGATTCTCCAAGGCCAGGACAGTTTACCAGCGTCTTCCCAGGAAGACAAGAGGTAACGGGGAGCTCAGAGGGGCCTTTCTTGTCGCTTTGGATTTGTCTCATGGTTGCTTCCAATATCATTTCTAAAATATCTAAAAATCAGGCTAAAGAATATTATCAGGAAGGCATCATTATGTGAAAATTTGGCAAGCCCCTTAGTTGCCTTTACCCAGCTCTCTGCAGGAAAACTGGGATTTTTGCATCAGGAACCTATGTCCAGTCCACCGTGCTTCGATCAGTAGTGCACTGGGGATGGCACAGAGGGATGGTCTGCTTGGGCCTGGTGGGTTGTCAGACAGCCAGGAATCCAAGGTGAGGTTCACCTTGTTAGAAAAACAGTCCCTAACAATTGCTGGGGTCATAGGCCGGCGCGATGACATGGGAACATCCCACCCATTGTAAACTGGACATTTTCGATCTTTGTAATCAAAACTGCCCTCTTCATCTTTCTTAACAACTAGATTTGTGAAGTGGCATTTTAATTAAAAGTGACACTCAGAGCAAGTGTGAGGGACCTGGACTGCAGGACGATGAGCTGGTCTTCAAGGAGTTTATCTTCAGGCTCCGGAGGCCTGTGTGTAAGGGTTTCTTGCCTGTGCAGTTCATGTTGTAGAAACAGGTGATATTGTCGGCTGCAGATGCATACCAACTGCCTAAGGGGTGGCATCATTCATATTAGGAGAAAGAAGACAAGAAATGTATAAACCCTTTTGGGTGTGTGAGTTACGGAGAGATTTCTCAGACTGAGCAGTGCATCAGGATGAGGTCTAGTGCCAAATGCAAGGACCATGAGTGGACCAGTCCTACCTGATACAGGAACTCACCTTCAACTGCAGCTCCATCCCCTGGGGATGGCCCCCTGTGAATTGAGCAATGGGAGAGGAGATCACATGCTGCTCAAAAATGACCATTTGCAATGACTTTTTTTTTTTTTTTTTTTTTGAGACTCAGTCTCGATCTGTCACCCAGGCTGGAGTTCAGTCTTACAATCTCAGCTCATTGCAACTTCTGCCTCCTGAGTTCAAGCGATTCTCCTGCCTTTGCCTCCCAAATAGCTGGAATTACAGGCACCCACCACCAGGCCCAGCTAATTTTTGTGTTTTTAGTAGAGATGGGATTTTGCCATATTGGACAGGCTGGTCTCGAACTCCTGACCTCAGGTGATTCGCCCACCTCAGACTCCCAAAGTGCTGGGATGACAGGCATGAGCCACCTCGCCCAGCCTGCGGTGACTTTTTAAAGCTGCTTAGGATGCATGGACATAAAGATGGAAATAACAGACATGGGGAACTCCGAAAGGGAGGAGGGAGGGAGGAGAGCATGCCATGTACCCACGTAACAAACCTGCACATGTACTCTCTAATCTATAATCACATGTTTTTAAACTGCTTATTATGATGCAGAGTTTGGTAAAAATTATTTAAAATGTTAAGAAAGGAAGAATCTCTGTGAAACTACTGAACAAAAACATGTCATATAATCGATTTTCTGAGTAGCTTTTTTCCTTGTTGTGAATAGAAATGAGCATAAGCAAAAAAGGCAAAAACTGGATTTGTGTTGATTTTATAACGAGGGCTGATCGAGTTCTAACAACTTTAAAAATATATATTGGTGTTATTTAACTGATTTCAAACAACTCTACCAACATTCATCTGCTATCAGAAATGGTGCAGATTTCATGTTCAAGTGCTATAATGCATACATATAGATAGCTTCTTACAGCTATATATATTACATTTTAAATATACATATTATATATTTAAACCTGTCATGTTATCATGTTGTGGCTGAGAAATGAATTTGTTGAAATATCGTGTTTGTGGAAATTATTATTCAGAAAAACAGGATTTGCTCTGTTTCCTGTTTTTCCAGATAACTTATGTGCCTTATGCTTAGACAAAAATTGCATTTCTGATATGATGCATACATATAGAGCATTTATTTACAAAGCATGCTCAAATTCATTGTCTCATGTGGGTCCCCTAAACGCCCAGAGGCAGCAGTCCGGGCATGCCTTTTCACCTCTACCTTAAAGAGGGGAAAGCAGAGACCCAGGCAGGCTGGAGAAGTGAGTTGTAGGACAGTGGGAAAGGAAGCACCAGTTCCCCAAAGAGCTCCCTCAAACTAAAACAGTGCTCCTCTCCAACGGAAAAACCAGTCAGCTCTCATTACCACCACCAAAGGTGAAGTCCAGACCTGCCAAAAGAAAAACTTTTCCATTATGAAAAATATTATTTGACGGTTATGCAAGTGACAGAGAACATTAACAAATAAGAACATATCCTGTGGATTCTGCAAACAGTTTTCTGGTAGATAATTATATTTTGGAACAGTTTTATGATCACTTGAGTTGATCTTGGCCAGGGTTCCCAATTATTTCTGCAGGTTATCTGCTGACCAAATCCAGCTTTCTAATCTCTTTTCACATACTTGGCAGGTTTCCTTTCAGCAGAGCCAATAATTTGTTCATTCTCTCACCGAGGGTTTATCAGGGGTTTATCAGGTATCTCTTGCAAGCTCATAATTGTGCAAGATCTTGAAAAATGAAGTAGTTGATTCTAGTTCTGATTTCAGGAAATATTGCTTGGATAGCCAGTATTTGAGCCCTTTCTCTACTAAGTATAAATGTGGGTTTTACCTGAGAGCCCAGCAAAATAAGTGATTAGAAAAGATTTTAGTTCTAGAAAGTCGAATGACCCCTGTAATCCCAGCACTTTGGGAGGCTGAGGTGGGTGGAGCACTTGAGGTCAAGAGTTCGAGAGCAGCCTGTCCAACATGGTAAAAACCCGTCTCCACTAAAAATACAAAAATTAGCCAAGCATGGTGGCATGCGCCTATAGTCCCAGCTACTCATGAGGCGGAGGCAGGAGATTTGCTTGAACCCAGGAGGTAGAGGTTGCAGTGAGCCAAGACTGCACCACTGCACTCCAGCCTGGGCAACAGAGCAAGACTCCATCAAAAAATAAAAAAAAAAAAAAGAAAGAAAGAGAGAGAGAGAAAGAAAGAAAGAAAAGAAAGTTTGAATGACTTAGACTTGTCGCTTCATTCACTCTGAGTCACATGTTCTTTGTCTAAGACATAAAGGGCTGGGTGAGAATTGTTTAAAGACATCTTCGACACCTAGAGTTCTGTGCTCTCGGGTGGTGCTGGTCTGGATTTGGAGTTAGCAACAGAAATCCCCAGAAAGTAACTACCACAGGTGTCAGCCGTGACTGGGGCCAGCTGCATCCATCTCCTTGTCTTGCAGGATGAGGTCTGTGCGTCGTGGGGTGAACGTTTTGTCTTCTTCCTACGAGAAGGCAGCACTGGCCTGGGGGGTTGCTCCTTCTGCCTCGCTCGTTTGTTTTTGCTGTCCAAAAGAAGCAAGAACGTTTTTTTAAAAAGCACTTTATTCATGGAAAATTTTTATTTGAAATATGGTCATTTCCTTTTTATAATGTTGCTTGTATTCAGGAAGGAAAAGCTGAGAATCCGTGGGCTTTGATTTTAAAACTCAAGCAGAAATGTTAGCTAATAAAACAAAGCTATTTTTCCCAGTGTTCTGAGGGCCATTCTGGCAAATGGTTCCGGAGGCCGTGTGATGGTTTATGTTGCTAGAAGTGATTCACTGGGAAGGCGAACCACTTCGCCTCGTCAGAAACCATGGAAACCCCCATTGCCACTCTGCTTCCTTCTTAGGGGAGTTCACAGAAGACACACTGGAAAGTGGATGTCACTGGGATAAAGTTAGAAATCCCAAAGGTACACTGTTTGAGCGAGATCAAATTCAAAGGCATCACTATTTTCAAAACCTATTTTTGGCTCCCTTCCAATCTGAAGCCAACACCAACATTCTGTTAGGCTGTTTCCCGTTGTGGGCGGATTGACTTAATTTTTAATGAGTGATTCACTACCCATGGCTGTATGTTTTCCGCCTGCTGAGCTGAGAATTAAGTCATGTTTCCTTTAAAAAATTCTTTTTGATACCAACCAAATACTGTGGTTCTCAGTGCTTGAGACAGGGAGACATGGTAATATCACTTAAGAGAAGGCATTTAACCTGACCTAAGCTCTTAAGAAATGGCTGTGGTGACGCCATCATGGCTGGAATGCTCTCTAGAAAAGGAGCCTGTCTCATTCAGCTTTCAAAAACACTTCTTCCTATAAAAATATTTTCCAAAGTTGTGCAATTTTTGGAAATGTTTTCTGAGGGTGGTACAAGTCCTGTCCGTTTGGGAAGCCGCGTGGCACCTTTCCTCATGGAAAGCCTGGTAACATCCTGTGTCTCCCCGCAGTGTTTGCCAGCCGTCCCCTCTGTCCACTCTGATTACTCCGACTGGCCTCTGTCCATTCAGCAGGGGTCTGGCAATCTTTTCCGGCCCACAATCTTTACTGAAATAGCACCTGAGGTACTTGTGGCCACCAGAGCTATTTAGCTCCCACCTTGGGCCCCACCCTTTACCAAACTGCTCTTTCTCCTGGGGCGCCTCAACACTACTCCTTCAGGATGACTCTGAGGCGCAGGCCACCCCATCTTTACAATGAGGCCCTCCCACCCGGCCTGAGCACAGACCAGTGAGCCCACCGGGTGAGCCGTCCAGGCTCATCCCTGTGCCCAGAGCCTTGCAGCCCTCAGCATCAGATTTTACCCAGCAGAACCCAAGAACTTAGAGGATGGGAAACACGGCCAGCAAGGAGGCCGCAGGAGGGCTGCAGAGCAGAGGGGTGAGAAAGGGAGGCTGGAGGGGCCGCTGCAGCACCTGGGAGTCGGTCGTTGGGAAGACAGCACGACCAGGAAAGGAGCAGAGTTGGGGCCTGCAAGGCTCAGGTGCTGAGTGTCCGCGCTAAGCAGTCCTGTGGCTGTCAGCGGGTCACCCCCTTCTAAGGCCATCCATCTCCCTAGCTGCCCACTGGAGCCACCTCTACAAGGCTCTAGGGCTCTCGCCATCCAAGTTGGGGCCTCAGAAGAAACTGAAAATTTCCAGGACAAAGTTCATAGCACACTGAAAATACACAGCGTGGTGGCAGGGGGTGACTTTTCTTTGGGGATAATCTGCTCTTAACCCAACTCCTGGGCCTCAGCTCAGGGCTTCCAGAAGCTGAGCTTCCTTGGAGAGGAGGCACTCTGTGCAGGGCAGCTGCTGGCCAGCGCTCCTGGGCCTGGGGGCACTCGGGAAACACCCGGGTACCCTCAGGGCCAGACTGCAGGTCTGGAAGCGCTCCTCATCGCTCCTTTTGCTATTGTGCCTGCATCAGAAAGCCAGACACCTGCTCTAAAACCTAACTACCAGGTCTAAAATCCAAATACAGCATCAGGAGCCCAAATACCTGGTTAGAATCCAAGTCCTCGGTCAGAAAACTAAATACCATACATTTTTCTCAGCACCACATTGCACATACTCTAAAATTGACCACATAATTGGAAGCAAATCACTCCTCAGCAAATGCAAAAGAACAGAAATCATAACAAACAGTCTATCAGACCACAGCGCAGTCAGACTAGAACTCAGGATCAAGAAACACACACAAACCCGCACAACCACTTGGAAACTGAACAACCAGTTTCTGAGTGTCGACTGGAAACTCTGTCTCAGAAAAAAAGAAATACTAGACTTCCATAGAATCAACCCAAATGCCCATCAAAGATAGACTGGACAAAGAAAATGTGGTACATATACACCATGGAATCCTATGCAGCCATAAAAAATGAGTTTGTGTCCTTTGTAGGGACTTGGATGAATCTGGAAACCATCATTCTCAGCAAACTAACACAAGAACAGAAAGCCAAACACTGTATGTTCTCACTCATAGGTGGGTGTTGAACAACGAGAACGCGTGGACTCAGGGAGGGGAGCATCACACACTGGGGGCAGTTGTGGGGGTAGGGGAGAAACAGTGGGGGTGGGGAGGGAGAGGGGGGTGGGGAGGGAGAGGGGGGTGGGGAGGGATAACATGGGGAGAAATGCCAGATATAGTATGCACCTAAAGTAAATAAATTAATTTTAAAAAATACAAAAAAAAATACCATGCAATAAATCCAAATACCTCTTCAGAAACTAAATATGTGGTCAGAAAGCCTAGTACGTGTCCAGACATTTGTAATGATAGTGCAAGGGGGAGCCTTCATTTTTCTCCAGAACATGTGGCCCCTTTCTGAAATTCATCATAAAGATAAAATAATAATAATAATAGTTTTATGTTAGTGAGGCTGTCGTGCCTTTTTTTTAATGTTTCTGCTGTATATATCACAGTGTGCCTGGGATATCTGAAAAAGTGTGAAATTGCCCCGGTCACAGAACCTAGGGTCGGAAAATGAGCAGCGGGTTAAGGAAAGAGACTCACTGAAGTTGCATATCCAGGTCTGTGAAGGACAGAGAACTGGATCAGGGGTGTCCCAGCAACCTGGGGGCTGCTTTTCTAAGTTCCTTAAATCCCCAGCAAAGGCTTTTCTCCGAGGACATGGTTAAAAGGAAATGAACTACTAATCTTGAGAAATGAGAAGTCAAATTCAGAGAATGGCCTGACAATCCAGAGCGATCAGTGCAGCTGGAGAGAATACATGTTTTCTCTACCTCCCATTTTCTACTTTATCCATAATTTATATGAGTGTGACACATAACTTGAAGCTAATGCTTGGTGAGGCCACCGGAGAGGGACAGAAAACAGTTGATAAGGAAGCCACGCTTGACTGTCACAGGCAGGGTTGGGGGCCAGGGTCTTAGCTCCTGGAGGGGCCGAGGGAACACATTGTCCTGGGATCCCCAGGGCTTGGGCAGCGTGCATTGGGTCTCAGGAACCTGCACTGGCTGATGGATGTGTGAATGAGTGGATGAACAGGCGTGGAGGACTGGGGAGAAGGGAGGAGACAGTTCTATCTCTGCATTCTTCATAGCGCCTGGGGCAGCACTTAGCACAAACATGACTGGCTACTTAAATCCCAGGGTCACTCTTTCAAAAGACAGGCAAAAAAGCTTTTTCCTTTCTTCTTGTTCTCTCTCTGGACCTGTCATAACGTTTTATGTGTTTTTTTTACCTTCTATTTAATGTCACATTCCCTTGGGCACTAGGATACTCTCACTGCCCTCCACCCAGTGATCTATCACTGCGTCCATCCAGCCCCCATCCTCCCTGTTGAGGAGTGGAGGGAGTCGCCGTTGCTGGTCGGGGCAGGAAGTGGACAGTCGAGAACCCAGAGGGGTAGGGCAGAAGGCGGGCCAGGTGTGAGTTGAGGGGCCACACCCCAATACGCATCCCATTGCCCCACCAAACTTCCCTTATAAAACACAAGTTCAAAGACAAAATTCTCATGTCAAATGAAGGTACCAGTTACAGAGCATGCTTCATGTCAGAGCATTCAGCCCCAAGCATGAGGGGCTCTCTTCCGAAGGTGGACCTGAGCTCTGCTCTGCTCTCATGCCCCTGAAGCCCCCCCTGAGTACGAGAAGTGAGGGTCAGATCCCTGCGGCATTCACCCCGTGGTGATTGGCAAAGGACCTTCTTTTCCAGGGGGGCACAGCCAGAGCTCTGCTTCTCTGATTCCATCATGAGCTTCTGGAAAGGCCTTCCCTGCCCACCCCATCTGACACTACCGATCCAACTTCCAGCCCCAAGCGACTTTCTGCACCCCCATTTTACTTTACGTTGTCGTTAAAGCACTTACTAGTCTTTGGAACTGTGGAATTTACCCATTCTCTCACTCGCAAGAACACAGGCTGCATAGGACGATGATCTTTCCCTCTGTCCTGCACAGTGCTGGCATGACAGAGGCACCCAGTGAATTTTAGGTGCATGAATGAATAGTCCTTACATGACTTTATAACCTTTTAGGAGCAAGCTGTATATAATAAATAAATGAACTCAACTAACACCCCAAGTGTCTCAGTCAATTTTCAGTGATTTTTCTCTGTCCAACACCAGACTCGCTTCAGTGATTTCTTTCACTGATGTGGCCCCATTTGCTTTGTTTTATTTTGTGTCCATGCAGGCCGATGTCGCAGGGGCTGTTGGTCCTTCTGACTCCCTGCTGGAACGCAGGGAAGAGCCTCATTCCAGGTCTGCACTGGCTCCAAACTGGGCCAAGACTGCCCATTTCAGTTCACTGTGGGTTTCTGATGGCACTTCTCTCCCCAACTCCCCATCCCCAGGATTCCTAAGAGCTAAGGGATATGCCCACCAGTTCAAGCCACCTACTAGCATTGAACTTCTGTGTCTTGAAAGGGGATATGGTTTAGAAGTACTCACTAGGAAGTGCGTTCTAAGGTGAGGCCTTCCTGGTCAATAAACCTGTGGGTGTCACCCACCAGAAAGAGTGAATCTGACCTCAGCCCAGTCCCATGGTGGTGCCTATTCCATCAGGGCAGAGGGGCAGCATCTGGCAAGAGAGGCTCAGCCCGGCCACTCCTGAGAGCCAGGAAGCCCTGACATTCAAGCTCAGGCTTCACAGATCCACGCATCTTTGTTCTCAGAGAGGAGAACCCAACTTGTGTCTCCCATTGAGTTCTGAGGATAAGGGAATTATGACGGACACCAAGTCCACCTGGAGATAAACCGACCCACCTGGTTCCTCGTAGTGGGAGGTGGCTCAAGTGTCAGGTGGCTCGTGATACCTGGTCTTCTTGGTTTTCTTCCGTCCGCTTCCCTGGAGATTGTTATGTGCTTTGCTTCTTGCTAAACATATCCAGAAGCCAAGACAAGCTAGGAGGAGGCATGGGATCTGGATCTGCAGATCCAGAACAGCCCTCAAAATTACCCAGCTGGGGCTCGGCTGATTGTCCAGACCCTGACAGACAGTGGACTTTAGAATTGGGTAGTATCCAAGCCTTCCTGTGATTTCATTAGCAGTATCCTGCAGTAGATGGTCGTAAACACTTACATGAAAACCTGGTTTCCAATGATGCTGCAACGTTTGATTAATTCTTCTGGATGGGTTAGCAAGATGACTACAGCAGGCATTGCTTGCAGTTATGATGAATTTGCTGAGTGTCAGAGAAAAATTGTCAGGCCACCAACTAATCATTCTTAGTTGCCTGATTTAGCATTCTGTCATGTTTATACCAAAGCTACACTAGTGCACGGGCACGTGTGCGTGCGTGCACACACACACACACACACACACACACTATTCCAGACCACCTTGAACTAAATTGATTTGACCTCTATTTATAAAATGTGCATTAGCGTGAAATGGAGGGGGGCTTCCTTGAGGGTTCAGCAAGCCATGTAGCCCACCTGCTCCTGTCTTAGATGCCAGCCTTGGTCTTAAAGAGCCTAGTTTCTAAGGGAAAATTCATGTCATGGACATCTTGTTGCCAGGAATTAGTGCGATTCACTTTTCATTTCAGGATGATGTTGAGTCTCCTGTGTTATTCCCAGTGTGGACGTGGAGCAGTGACTGATGTCTAATTATTTGGAAGGGAGAGAGCTTCTCTAAGAAGGACATACGATGTCGGAAGCTTCTGTTGCTTGGCAACACGTAACTTTACCGAGGTTTCACCAAAGGCAGTTTAAAGGGCTAAAGGCGCCCATTCATGCAATAGTAAGTTAAGAGGAAAATCTCAAAACCTGCCCCGTCAAAATCACTCTTTCCACTAGAGAAATAAACACCTAAGAGAGGGTTTGGGATGTGGGTGGTTACATGTTTCACAGCTGTACGCAGGGTGAGAAAGAAGGCAATGTGCCTCCATTTTTCCGGAATGGTGCTATATACGTGCCCTGTTAAGTTGATTCGAATTGCTCACTCCTTACAGTAAAACCTCCAACCTGAGACTCCCCTTGTGAATGTATGCCCCTGCAGCTTCCCCAGTTGTTATGATGGTGGCACCTTGCCAGAACCCATGCCAGTCCCTTTCCATCCAACTGGTATGCCTCCTGGCATTCAGCTTCTGTCCCAGCCTTGTTTCATATCAGCAGCTGAGCTCATGAAAACTCTTCTTTCCAATGAAGGAGGAGGCTGAGAGGTGCACCAATGCTGGATCCAGGCACACGCAGCTTGGGGTTCACAGAAACGGGGCCGTCATGTCCCAGCTGTTGGGAGTTCCTGTAAATGTTACAACCCTCCTTTCTTTCTGAAGTGGGGGTTGTAAGAAGCATGTCTGTTCATTGTGGCAGCCTGAGTTTTGGGGCCCCCACAACATTCTTTCCTATGGGGAAAAAGTTTTCTTTTTAATTCAGAAACAACAAACTCTCTCAGCCTCAAAGCAGGCCAATCTTACAGTGTTATGGGAAAAGGAAAGGAGAAAGAAAAGAAAGAAAGCAAGAAAGAAAGAAAGAAAAAGAAAGGAAGGAAGGAAGGAAAGAAAGAAAAGGAAGGAAGGAAGGAAGAAAAGAAAGAGAAAGAAAGAGAGAGAGAAAGAAAAGAAGAAAGAAGAGAGAGAAAGAAAGAAGAGAGAAAGAAAAAAGAGAGAGAAAGAGAGAGAGAAGAAATTAAAACACACAAAGCAAAAAACAAATAGAAAAAAGAACACAGTGCAACAGTCAAAACCAGGTTAACTGAATGGATTTGGGTCGAACTTAAATTTCACATTTCCTTGAAGTTTGGCTTCCGTTAGTCACCTGTCTCTTCCAGCCACAGCCTCTGAAGTACAATCTAGCTTATTTCTCCCCTCTCGATCAACACTCTTCCCGGGAATCAAAGCTAACTCTTAAGAGCATTTGCAATGAGAGCTGACGATAGCTGACCACTGGCCCTGGACACCCAGGTACACTCTGAGTTTGCCCACAAGGAAAAGTTATGGAATATCCAGATGCTCCGAAGGGGACTCCATGTCCAAGATAATCTCCCAAGTCCGTCTGCTGCTGCTAGCTGTGAGGCATCAGCATCCCCCCACAAGCTGGACTCAGGGGCTGCAGCCTCAGAGGACCAGCATCTTGGAGTTCAAGTCCAGTTCAGCACTTGAATAGTACATCCTTTAGGAAACCAGGGCACTGAAGACTGAAAAGCAGAATCACTAATATTCATGTATATTTAAAAGCCAGAGTTCACAAATTAGAGACCTTAGGAATTAATGTAAGTACATGTATATGTATTTGCGGCTATGTATACTAGTTACAAATAAGAGACAAGAAAGGAGATACACAAATGGGAGAACCAAGCATATCCAAAAATGAATATGGCAAAAATTCAAATGGATGTGAACTAACAACAAAAAATATAGTTTCTCATCTCTAGGCATCTTACTTCTACTTTTTCAAAACCATTTTTCAAGTTATTGATAATAATGAGAATTCTATCCTTAAATTACTTAATGAAGGGGTATGAATTAATGTATTTTAAGTTGATCTTTCTGTTTGTAAATCTCGCTGCTTCTGTCGTATTTACACTGGCACACACGGACACTTCTGTCTATCCCCATTCGTCAGCACTGTGAGATGAAGCTAAGAGTTCGATTAGCTAAGTTTTATATAGCCAGCACCATGCAAAACAAACGATTTAAGTGTGTGGTGTGACTGCAGTGGGAAGCAGCCTAACACACAGCAGCAATACTGCAACATCACCATGGCAACTGGTAGAAATAATGGCCCCCTCTGGGAATAAAAGAGATCTCAAATCCTGTTGCAGTCAGTAGCACTGGCTGTCTGCAGTAGAGATGGTTTTTCAGTGATTGTTTCAGAAATTCCTTATCAACAGAAAATGAACGAGAAGGGGAGTTTTCAGAAAATAAATGGATTTGCAAACAACTAATGTGATCGTCGAAGTCACCAAAGAAAGGAAAGCAGTGACCTGGGAAGCCGAGGCTGTAGCAACAAGGGCATTCCACCCAGGCTGCTCTTCCAGTCCTGTTAAAAGCCTGGTCACTGTGTTCGCCACATGGAACGCATCTCTGGAAATGCTGTCGATCTGTGCTGCTATCTTTTAAAGGCTTTCCATTTCTGTCTGGATTTTTTTCTTTATGGGAGGCAGAAATAATAGTGAGTTGAATGAAATGGAATATATAAATGTCTAGCACAGTCCTTGGCACAGAGAAAGTGCCCTGTAGACAGTACTTCACATCAAATTCTTGGGACAAGCGAAAGTGAGTGCCTGGGGCTGCACATAGGAACTGTAATCATTTTTTAAAGGAAAAGACATCCTCCCAACAGGACGCGCTGCGTGGGTGCTTTTACATCCCTGTTCCTTCTGAAAGACTCGAGATGTGTTGGAGCTACTGGTGCACATTTATAAGACCTGCACTCATGATCACACCACTGCAAAGGGCACTTCTTCATGAAGTAGCTGTATTCCAGGGAAACTAGTCAATCCATAGAATGTGAAATAAAGAAATTACATGGAAAAAAAAATTCCCCTTTTTTTGGGGCAGCTGCAGGAGCCTCTGTTTTTTAGATAATGGAACAGCGTAAAACTTGAGAGTACATTTTCCTTTTTGTTTCAGGAAGTCCTGTAGAAGGGGGCAAAGAGATCTTTGATATGAGAAGGTATCTTCAAAGCAGCATCTTGCTTCAAATAGCATTAAGCTAAGAGGGGGAAATGAGAATTTGCTGTTCAATGGACATAAAGTTGATAAGTCCGAGAGCTCTGCTGTGCAGCCTCATGTGCCTGCACTCACCAAAAGTGTACTGCATTGTACACTTTTTTGTTAAAAGGGTAGATCTCATGTTAAATGCTCTTACTACAATTATAAAAAAAAAAAAACCTAGACTATATTTGTGGAAAGGCGCTAACCATACAGGTGCTCAAAAGCTCTTTCATGTTTTCTTCACTTCAGGTTGTAGTTCAATTTAGTTTTGCTTTGCAAGGATCCTTAGAAAGTATCTCATCAGTGATAACTTTTATTTTAAAACTAAATGTGAACCATGGGGGGAAAATCATGATCGACGCTGCTCAGTGTCCTTTCTTCCTCCCTGTGGGCTGTGAATCCAACTCGTCCTGGGAGCAGGGTGCTCTCACCTTCTGTTCCCTTCTGAGCTCAGCGCACAGAAGCATTCTGCTTACCCAGCTGGGACTGCTGACTGCACCATCGAGCAAGCCGGCTGCCCTGCTCTCAGCAGCTACGCTGGATTCGATGCCACCCTTCTTACTGACTGATTATGAACTTAAAAAAAATCACTCTGCTGCTGTGAATTACACATTTATTTTTAAGCATTTATTTCAACTCGAGATGAGCGGTCTCTCCTGTAAATTTCTCCCTGCTGGATCTTTGCTCTGGTTTCTGATGACATAGTGTGTGTGCCGGCAGCCACGAGCCTCAGAAGGAAGATTAAAAAGGGAATACCCAGTAAATAATGTATTGCCTTTCGCATCAGTAGCCTGCTTGGAAATGTTCAAATTATCAGCCAAGGAGACTCCAGTGCTGTGGACATGGGTCTGAACATGGGATCATCTAGGGGCTACTGAAAGCGGTGCTCTGTAAGTATCCAAGGATGCACAGTGCAGACGCGTAAACGCATTCCCAGAATGTTCCTTCTGTTGCCGGTTTAGATTGTGAGGAGAAAAATGCGTTTTCCAGGAGTCTAATTTAATATTGAATGTTGCTACTGGTTGATAATTTAGGAACGTCACAGCAGCTCTGTTCCTTGTCAAGTCTGTGCTTGAACGTCTCTTCTCTCCCGGTTATAAATGTAACATCTATTAGTTGGTGAGGTAACAGTTTGGTTCAAATGATTTTCTCTCTATTTTATGTCTTCTACTTCATTAAATTGATACTTAACATATAAGTAATCTCTCTTTCACCTAAAATAAAAGAGCTAAATTTTCTTTAAAGAAACAGAACACCCTTAGAATTCTGGACCCGCACCCTTCGACTAACATGAAAATGTTAGCGGCATTTTGGGAAATATTTTCTATGGAAGCTGACTAACCAATAATTTGAAATGTCACAACACAAAATTGGAGGAGAGATTTTTCTCTAGCTGCGTTTATTTTCTCTCTCTCTCTCTCTCTCTCTTTTTTTTTTTTAGAAGGATGCTCCTTCTAGTTTAAGACCGTATCCTATTGAATGAATAGCCTGAGTTCTCAAAGAGACTCTATATTTGATAAATGCTCAAATTGTTTTTAAATTGCTAATGCTCCCATGTAGGTAAGCTCGGATATGTTATAGCTCACCTATGAATTGGTTTTTATACTTAAGATGAGAACAGGCTTCCTGCTGAGAACAAGTATTAGATTTCATGCTATGCAGTGCTTCATTTAAATCGGTTTATTCCCAAACCTCGGCTTTTTTCCTGCAAAGTGAAGGAGGCCCGACAGGCTCTTGCACTGTGCTCCAAGCAAGCGTCTCCCCAAGTACTGTAGGAATTCCACCAAGCCTCACTCACCTGGGCAGCTGCTCAGAAGTGCTCAGCAGTGTTCAGACACCTCAGGTCTCAGTAGGTGACCCTGACAGGAAGTTGCCTCTCCAGGCCATGCCCTCTTCATTCAGAGTCATGGATAGTAGGAAAGTCTCTATGCCTCTGGACCTCTGCACGTACTTTCATGAGTGGCTAGAGTTCACTTTAAACATTTTCTCTATTTTGTTTACACTAAGAGAGAGTATTCAACTATTTCATATTAGAGAAGCTGGGCTGAAACAACTCATCATGTTTTACCTATAATGTGAAAGGACTTCCATTAACTTCTAATCAACTTATGTTCCATCCCAGTTACTCTATGTGCAGGAAGATCCGACTGTGTGTGTGTGTGTGTTTGTGTGTGTGTGTGTGTTTGTGTGTGTGTGTGTGTGTGTGTACTATGTGTCGGACATCACACAGAAACTGGGGAAGGAATGCATTTATAGAAGTGAGAAGTTCTTAGGAAGTCTTCAGCTTCTGATTGACTTTCACACTGAGCACTTGGTGTCAGTGTGTTGGAGAAAGGCTGATAGTTAAGTGTGGGCATGGCTAGAGTGCCAGAACTTTCTTTGCAGAGTATTTTATCCCAGTCATGCCCTGGGGGATTCTGGACATTTTGTCAGACGCCCATTTTGATGGAGATTTCAATCCTTCCACTCCCGGAATTGCTTCTTCAGGGCTATTCAGTGCTCCTGTGTGGTTCAGTGGCCCGCCTGGTCCCCCAGGAGTTGCCTCCGACTTCAAAACCTCAGGCAGATCCCCATCCCAGTGCACAGGCAGGGCTGGCAGCTGCTCAGGGTCCCTGTCCCTGGAGGAAACTCCTCATGGAGGCAAATTAAGGACTATGCCCTCCCTTTTCTGACTTAGGGATCTCCCACGGGGTTGATGACATGTTCTGGGAGATAAGGCATGGGAAAGTTCTTAGTGTTAGGAACACAAGATGCTGTGAAAAACAGCCACGTGTTAGCTGGGCAGACGTAAGATAGCACACTGTCCATCTAGAATAAGGGACTCTGGAAACATCACCGGGGCTCTACGGGTTGACAAGGCTGTGGGCTCACCTGGTTTCTCCTCTCTCCCATTCCTCCTCAGTAAACACCATGACCCCTTCGCAGCAGCAGGGGAGATGGCAGCATTGCCCTTTACCTGATCTTTGCAGGCTGGAGGGCTGTTCTGTGGCTGGCTTTGCTTGTACTCGGTAGGGCACGGCCACTGCCTCGGGAGCACAGATCCAGGCTGTGCTCATGCAGGACTGTGAGGCCCAGTCGTGGGGAGCCCTGGGGCAGCCACCGCCTCAGCGATGGCCCCCTTTGATAGCCAGAGCCGACACGTCTTTGGAGGGAAGAGCTAAGCGGTCAGCGTGAGCATCTGCGTGTTCAGCTAACCCTGGACTGCTCCTGCCTGTTTATTTCTGCTATGACCTCAGGGCACTGAGGGCATCGAGGGGGAGGAAGGCCATCAGGAGGAAGTGTGTGAGGACAAAATATTTCCAGGGAGTTTGTATAAAGGTGGTCACTTGCAGGGGAACTACCTAGGGAGGGGGCAGGTAAGACAGTGCTGTTCAGGAGGAAGTCAATAGTGGGGCGCACCCTCTAATTCTAGGGGCCCTGCAAATCGGAACAGATGCCAAGGAAGGAAAATGTAACGGCGAGTAGGTTGTCAGGAAAAGTCAGTGCTACCGGAAGGATGGATACAGGGAGGGCTAGGGCCTGCTCCTGGCTGCTGGAGCCCTGCGTGACACATGGTACACACCCAGGCAGTCATGTCTGAATGGCTGAAAATGATCTGACGAATGACGAAATGTCTATTGGCTTTGCAGTGTTTGGGAGTCATATGTCTTTTTTCTTTTCTTTTCTTTTTTTTTCTGAGGCAGGGTCTTGCTATGTCACCCAGGCTGGAGTGCAGTGGTACAATCACAGCTCATGACTTCCTGGGCTTAAGCCTGAGCCTAGGCAATCCTGTCACCTCAGCCTCTCATGTAGCTAGGACCACAGGCATGCACCTCCATACTGGACTCATTATTTTTACATTTTGTAAAGATAGGGTCTCACTTTGTCACCCAGGCTACTCTTGAACTTGTGGCTCAAGTGATCCTCCTGCCTTGGCCTCCCAAGGTGCTCGGATTACAGGCACGAGCCACTGTGCCTGGCCTGGGAGTCATATGTCTTATGGATGCTGGGTTTTGTGCCTCTGCAGATGTGCATGCACAGATAGACCATTTACAGCGTTGAAGAACAGAGTGGGCAGTGGCTCAGACACTGGGTTCAGATCCTGGCTTGTCACTTCCTTCCTATGTGATCTTGGGAGGTGACTTGACTGCTAGAAGATAGTACCTTCTTCATTGGTGATGAGAGACATCGCTGAGATGCTTCTTGTAAACCACTCGGCACACGGCCTCCACATGAGTGGGCCCCGTAGAGCGTAGCTGCTGCTGTTGAGGCTGTTTGCTTCTTTACTGGGTGGTTGTCATTTTTTATTTTGTTGGGAAAAAAGAAATTTCAGTCAGCTGTACTTTGGGAAAAGAGACATTAAAAAATATTTTCCAATACATTAAAAATATTAGCCCTGTAGATTCTAAAAGCATTCCATATAACTCTTGCTTTAAAACTATACTCTGTTAAATTCATCCTGGTAATAGCGTTTCACAAAAAAAAAAAAAAGAAGAAGAAGAAAGCAGCATGATAATATCTACGAGCAGTTTTTAAGTGTGAAATAATCCTGAATAGCTAGCAAATTCAGAGGACATTTTGCACCATGCACTTGTGGTAGTTCACATGCGGACATCAAGCTCTGGAGTTCCACCAGTGTTTTAAAATTAGAACTAAAGAAATGAGCCCCAACTTAATTAGTATAAATGTTGCCATGTAACTTCTAATAGTGAGTGTAATTTGCAATACATGCTCACCATGTAATTTAGCACAATGGGACCCGCAGACTGTGGGACTAGTGTTTAATCAAGAGAAATGATTAATACAGAAAGGGACGGAGTTTAGAGATTGGAAGCCTTAGCAGGGGCTCCGTGGATGCCCCTTGGGATGCTCCCATTTATTTCTCCCTATTGGCAACACCCCACCTGCTCCTACCCCAGAGCATCTGCCAGGACCACAGAGAGGAAGCTGTCTCATCTACTTAGCTGTAGGACAGTTTACACGATTGGGTGCCTCAGTTTCCTTCTCTGTAAAATGGGGGTAAAAATGGCCCTAACATCTTATTGTTGTGGGTTTTAAATGGGTGAGTGCTGTAACACTTAGGAAAGGGCAGAGTGTGCTACATGCAACAAATGTTACGTGTTAATAATGACGATGCTACGCTTATGATCATCTTCGCGAGTGTCGTTCTCGGATGCCAGGCTGAGGAGGGTGCCCTTCGTTCCAAAGCGCAGTGCATGTTGGTCCTGGGGTGATTTGTCTTTATTGGGATAAAATTCACCTAATGTAAAATTCGCCATTACGAAGTGTGTAGTCCAGAGCATTTTGTGCATTCACAGTGTTGGCCAGCCATCACCTCTACCTCAATGCAGTGCATTTTCATCATCCACAATGAAACCTGTACCCACTAAACAATCCATCTCCATTTCCCCCTTCTCTCATGATGGCAACCACCAATCAGCTTTCCATCTGTGTTGATTTACATATTCTGGGTATTTTCCATAACCATATGATATGGGACCTTTTGTGTCTGGTTTCTTTCACATAGCAATATTTTTAAAGTTCACCTGTTCTGTAGCATATATCAGTATTTCATTCCCTTTTAGGCTGAATCCTATCCTGTTGAGTTACTACATTTGGTTTACTCATTCATCAGTGGATGAACTGAGGTTGGTTTCTGCCTTTTGGCTGTGATGAATTATGTGCTATCACGAATAGTCGTGTATAAGTTTTTCTTTGAACACATTTTCAGTTCTTTTGTATATATACCTAGGAGTGGAATTTAAACATCATTCTATGGTTACATTTTGAGGAACTACTAAATCTTTCCATAGTGGCTGCACCATTTTAATTCTTACCAGCAATGTCTGGGGGTTCTTTTTTTTGAGACAGAGTCTCACTCTGTTGCCCAGGCTGGAGTGCAGCGTCGCGACCTCAGCTCACTGCAGTCTTCCCCTACCAGGTTCAAGCAATTCTCTTGCCTCAGCCTCCTGAGTAGCTGGGATTACAGGTGCGTGCCACCACATACAGCTAATTTTTGTATTTTTAGTAGAGATAGGGTTTCACTGTGTTGGCCAGGATGGTCTCAATCTCCTGACCAAGTGATCCGCCCACCTCAGCCTCCCAAAGTGCTGGGATGACAGGCGTGAGCCACCGTGCCCAGCCTGGGGTTCTAATTCTTCTACATCCTGTCAACACTGGTTTTCCTTTTATTTTTTTCTAGAGTATAGCCATCCTAAGAGGTGTGAAGTGGTATGACATCATGGTTTGGGTTTGCATTTCTTTTAATGAATAGTGATGGTGAGCATCTTTTCATCTGCTTTCTGGCTCTTTGTGTGTCTTCTTTGGTGAACTGTCTATTTGAGTCCTTTGCCTTTTTGGGGTTCTTTGTCTTTTTGTTGTTGAGTTGTAGGAGTACTTTGTGTATTCTGGCTACTACATCTTATCAGATACATAATTTGAAAATAGGTTTTCCCGTTCTGTAGGTCATCTTTTCACTTTACTGACAGTGTCTTCTGATGCACAAAAGTCCTGAGATGATTCTAGACAGAGACTGAGCATAGCAGCGAAAAACACTACATCATAAAGGGAGAGACTCCTTCCTCTCTTCGTTCTCTTCCAACATTCCTCAAACCCAGAGAGAAAGGCTCAGAGTGGTGCTGGTGTGGCCTTAACATCCATCTAACCCTTGCTCATCTACCTTTTTAACAAAGAGACAGCAGGCTCTAGCCCAAGAGCCTTCCGCAGGGCCAGCCAAGAAACTCAGAGCCTGTCTTCCCCATCTTCACGGGTGACATTTGGCCTCCTATTTATGCTAATGACCAAGAGTTTTAACATAACATATTTGATGTTTAAAAAAAATGGGTGAGTGAAATGATAAGGCTTGTGAAGGTACTAAGACAATAGCAGAGGGTGGGAACTGCTGCTGGGCGCCGCCGGGTGTCCCTGAACGGGTGATGGGGTGTGGGGCGGACGGAGGACGCTGGGCAGGCCGGCCGTGAGCCGCAGCTGGGTGGCTGTTACTGGCCCCTCTGTGTGCTCCTGCAGTCGTCCGGGGCACCACTCCCCATTCTTTCTCCCTTAATCCTCTCAACCACCCGGAGAGGGGAGGAAGCCCTTGGGCTTCAGGGTTGAAGAGAAGGAAAGGAAAGGAGTGAAGCTTGGCTGTGAGAGGAATGTAGCAGGACTTGGTGAGGAATGGATGTTAGAGATGGGGGGAAGGAAGGTCTAGAAGGATCTGGAAGGATCCATGGCCAGTGAAGGGGAAGATGGACAGACACGGAACTAGAAGCAACATTTGAGAAGCCTCTTCACGTTTTTCATAGCTCGGCCTGTTTGAGTTTCCTACGGCTGCTGTAAGAAATCACCAGAAATTTTTAAAAAAGAGAAACAAAGAAAGAAATTACCGGAAACGTACTGGCTTTAAGCAATAGAGACGCGTGGTCCCACAGCTCTGGAGGCTGCAAGTCTGAAGCCAAGGCCTCGGCAGGGCGGTGCTCCCCTGAAGGCTGTGGGAGAGATTCTCCCTTCTCTCCTCCAGCTCCACTGGCTCCTGCAGTCCCTGGCGTTCCCTGGCTGGTGGCTGCCTCCCTCCAGACTCCACCTCTGTCTTCATGTGGCCTTCCTCTCGGTATACGTGTGTGTCTCCTCCTCTTATAAAAACACCAGCCATTGGATTTACAGTCCACCCTAATCCATGAGGACCTCATCTTAACTAATCACATCTGCAATGACCCTATTTCCAAATAAGGTCACATTCTGAGGTTCCAGATGGTCATGAATTTGGGGGACACTGTGCAACCCCTAGTACTGCATTGTCTGCAGGTGGCTGATGACCCATTCCCACTGAAGGTCTTCAGGCATGACTGACACCATTGTGGGTTTCCCAAGACCAACCTGGTGCATCCGCTTTCATTCTGAAGTTCTGACCTCAATTGGCGTTGGCAACCTCAGGGTCCCTGGAGATTTCACAGAACAGCGAGGAGGCAGATTTTCTCAGAGAAGTTTCAGTCTGAGCACAGGACTTGTACATCTAATCAACTTCTGGGTGCCTCTTAGGTACTTAACGTTGACTTCAAAAACATTACTTAAGGCCGGGCACGGTGGCTCATGCCTGTAATCCCAGCACTTTGGGGGCCAAGGCAGGTGCATCGTGAGGTCAAGAGATCGAGACCAGCCTGGCCAACATGGTGAAACCCCGTCTCTACTAAAAATACAAAAAATAGCTGGGCGTGGTGGTGCGCACCTGTAATATCAGCTGCTCGGGAGGCTGAGGCAGGAGAACTGCTTGAACCCGGGACTCGGAGATTGCAGTGAGCTGAGGTCACGCCACTGTACTCCAGCCTGGTGACAGAATGAGACTCTGTCAAAAAAAGAAAGAAAGAAAGAAGGAAAGAAGGAAGGGAAGGGAAGGGAAGGAAAGAAGGGAGGGAGGGAGGGAGGGAGGAAGGAAGGAAGGAAGGAAGGAAGGAAGGAAGGAAGGAAGGAAGGAAGGGAACATCGTTGCTTAATTTAGGTCTGTTTCTTGTCTGAACTGAATAGAGTTTAGGAGGTTTACAGTCTTTCATGCTTGCTGAACTGTCTTTTACTTGGTTTCTAACTAAAAATGAGAGATCAAACTGTACTTGCGCTATGTTGATACAGAGGTCTGTCTTACTTGAAAACTTCACCACGGGGAGCTGGAGGATGCCTGAGTGCAGGGATCATGTCCTTTGTCTTTGTTTGCCTGACTCTGCCAGACCTGGGGTACAGCAGAAAGGAGACCCATAAACATGTAGGGGGATAAGAGAATAGAGAAAGTGTAGTCCTGGTAAATGAAGGGGCCTTTCCTGCATCCCAGAGATGGTGTCAAACCCCACAGAAGACTCTTTTTACCAGAAGAAAAGTATTTCTGCCATGGCTCTGCCATAAAGTATCCTCTCTCCTCTTTCCAACCTCCTCATTGTCACTGAATTTCAAATAAGAGGATACTGTTTGTGCAAAAGCGACACCAGAGTTCGATACAGCTCAGGTGCGACTTCACGGCTTCTAGTCAGGCCAACTCTTATTTGACCTGAACATCTCTAAGCACAATTGAATAAACTCAGATTCTCACTGCCTGTTTCCTAGTTTCCTGTTACCTGATTTTCTAGCAGACTGTGACACTGATTTACTTTGAGGTTTCTTCTCTTTCTCTTCCTTTAAAGTAACCAAGTAAGGGGTTCTCTGTCAAAAGACATACAATTCTGTGGCTCTACATCGGTAAATATTTGAGGGGATGTGGCTGAGTGTTTATAGAGACCTTGGTTGGGGAAAAATACTACTCAACTCCAACCTTTTTTCATAAACCTTTTGGCTAGTTCATTCACTCCTTGAACAAATATTTATGAAGCACCTATTTTAATGACGCAAGGATTTTTCCAGGTAGGCCAGAAATAAAATGAAGTTCTGAGTGGAGATGTTTAGAATCCACAAACCACACAGTGTTAACTTCTGTTAGTGCCAAAATAATCCGTGGATATTATTTGGATGGGGGAGGAGTTAAAGTAAATATTTCCAGTCGATTTTGGGAATTTACAAAGTGTGTGTCCATTTGTCCTGAAAGGGGATGTTTTTCTATTTAGATAGAGTCTTGTGCTCCCCATGTTTGTCATAATGTTTCAGAATAATTCCCAGGTCCCATGAGCTATGACTCTGGAGATAGGGGTTTCTGAAGTCTGGTTGCTTTCAGCCTGCTGAGATTGGAATTCAGGCTCTGCCATTTTACCAGCTGAGCAGCCTTGGGCAGGTTACTTAACCTCTCTGATCCTCAATGTGCACAGCTGGAAGGCAGGCACCGTGAGAGCCTTATACTGTCTCAGAGAGCTGCTGTGGGATCAGATGCGTTCTGCAGAGCTTTCTCGCCTTGAAGACATTACGTCCTGATCTGCGTCTGCATCTTGACTTTTGCTTATCTGCACAACTTGCTCGGCTTCTGTACATGATTGTCTCTGAAATAAAGGGGCACCTTCTGCCCCGCACACCTCACTCCTACCCTAATAAACCCTCCTCCCTCCCAGTACCCACTTAGGGATGGAACCCCGAGCTTCTCATCACCCCTGCTGTTTACAGAGGTTGCACTGGGGGTGGCAGTCAGCTTCCTCCAGGAAGAAGGTATCTCTCACCCCTGGGGAGACACAGGAGGCTCCATGCCATGTATGCCTGCCTGCAGAGTGCCCTGGCCAGGGTACATGCCCCTGGGAAAGCTGCCCAGGGGAGACAGTGCATCCACCATCTCTCTGCAGCCCTGCTGGCTCGTCCGACCTCGTCCCCCTCCCTCCCTCCTTCCCTCCTACCCTTCCTCCCTGCTTTCCTCCCCACATCCCTCCCTTCCTTCAGGTGCCTTTGCAGCCTCAGGGCATTCACGCTGCACCTCCGGCTTCCTCCTGGAGGTTTTGGAAGGTGAAATAAAGCCCCTGGGTTGCCGAGCTCTCTCTGGACCTGAAAAAGCCTCCTATCAAGAGAGAGAAATCTTAGAGATTCTTAGCAAAAATTTCAGTAGCCAGGGATAAGGTCAAAGAGCCAGTCCTGGGTTTCTAAACCCAGTTTATCCATGTCCTCTTCATTCTCGTAGTTTGGGTGATTCTGGAGTTGGGGTGGCGTTTCCTGGGAGACAGCCAGCCTGGCTAGTGAAGCATCCCGCCTTTGGTTTTGGTCTGGGAAGGAGCCCGACACACCTGGTCTCTCTCAACACCTGCAAGTCACATCTTCCCAGAACCTGCGGTGCTAACTCCGGCAGAGTCGAGGATGTGAGAAGTGGGAGACGCAGGAGCAGAGGCACAGGAGGCACAGAGCTGCCGGCCCTTTCTCAGAAGCACATCAGCCAAAGAAGTGCGCCACAGCCTCCAGGCATCCAGCCTGCATCTCCATCCTGCCAGGGCGCTGCTCCTCCTGTCACTCATGAATGCAGCCAGCCCATCAGCCAACAAACCTGCATGAGTGCAGTGCCCAGTGCTAAACCCCAGAAGTGACAGAGCGACAGAGAGGAGTCTCTACTGGCTGGGACTGGGCTACCTGGTACCCAACAGATCTTACCAGGAGGGCACCTGGTCCGTCAGGGGCTGCTTGGAGACTCAGTGCTCAAGGCTACAGTGTCACTTGCGCCATGGCACTGGCCATCACCACAGACCACAAGAGCACCTTTTCTCTTGGCAGCCACGAGCTGCAGCATCCAGGCGGGGTCTCACTGTGCAGCAGCCTGCTCATTCTGGAGGTTTGCAGCTTCGGAACTGAAAATTCCGGTCCCTTTTAGATTTCCATCGCCTGCTTGGGAATGTCAGTGTCTTAACAAGAGAAGTAAAATTGATTTTGTTGCGTTCTCCTTTGGTTGCCTTTGAGCCAGCATGGTTTAAAGTGTTTATTTACATTCCAGAAAGGGCAAACATCAACAGCAGATGAGCTTGATGTTCTGTTACTTCCTGGGAAATCAGAGATGTTTTCTGGCATTCGTGAACAACTTGGGGAGAGCTGAAGGGTGCGGCAGGTTCTGTGTGCCTTCGTCCCTGCTTCAGGGCATGGAGCTGACAGTTGCAAAAGCTCCCTGTGTGCCAGCCAGTGCCAAGGGTGCGCTTCTTCCCTACAGAGCTTCCCCCGAGGAGCAGCAAGGTCACTGTTGGGCTCATTTTATACATGACTGAGGGACTGGAGCTCAGGTCATCCTGAACTTGTGGCCCAGGCTCTTTCCAGTGTCTGTACTGCTAAGTGAATGGCCATGCTTTGAGAGATGCTGAAAAGAATTGGGCCGTTTAGGTTTTAAAGCACAGGCTTTCCCAACTGGTTTATTGTTTAAATATCACCAATGAAATGGGGGAAATTTATTTAGCACATTATTGTAGTCGGATTTCATATTAAGACAACAAAATCTCTCTTGTTTCTGTGTGGTGGCCTCACCTGCCTCCCTCCACCGCCAGTAGTCAGGGGGACATATGAGTCACCGTCCAAGCCCTGACCCTTATGAGAGAGAGCCCAGGTGTGAACCCAGGTCCACAGGCAAGACTGATAATTACACTGAGCAATGACCGTGAGCTGAGATGGTCCGGAGCAAACCAGGTCGTGCAGTCGCTCTATTTATAAAACATCCCAGAGTGATGAAGGTCATTCATTCACTCACTCATTCATCTCTCAAGTGCTTCTGGGCAGCCCCTGGGTGCCAGGCCCTTTGCTGGTGTAAACCAGGCCAACTTGTCCCCAACCCTTCCAGCCTGGATACCCTGGGGGGTTTATAGCCCCTCTGTTCCCACACCAGAGATGACTTCCCATTAAAATGGGAAGGTGGCCAAGTGTACACTTGTATCCCCACACAGAGAAGATGGTAGAGCCCGGGGGCTCTGAAGCCCAGTGATCGAGGTGTGCCCAGCCTTTGCTAAAGACAGCAGAGAATGGCTGGGCTTGGGGAACATTCTTCCTCACCTAAGAAATACAAGAGCTCTTCCCTTTGCTGGGGCACAGATACCATCACCACCATGTCAGGGAAGAGATCATGCTGTCCACAGCCCAGGCCTCCCTGCCTCTTTTTCTCTCTCCTCCTTCCTTCCCCTCTCAACTTTAGATCCCCAGCCACAAACGTCAAACCCTGGTTTTTTAAACAGCTGGCAACCCATCCATTAAGCAGAAGGCAGGCAGAAGGTCCGTGTCCCCGGAGCCACCCGTCTTCTTGAATTGCCACCCCTGTCCTAAGCACGACACTTCATTTGTACATACTTTGAGTTATAGCCTCCAGAATAATTAATTTTAATAAGTATGGAAGAATCGATTCCGTGGGAAGAAAGCCAATTTCTTGAACATGGCACACTGTTCGATGGGTGATTTTCTCTCTCTCATTCCAGGCAAAGAAATTCCATTTGGGTGTTAAATTTGTTGACTAGGGTAGAGATAACAGACCCACAGATTGTAAAATTCCAGCTGGGACATGGGTGTGAGGGTGACTACTGGGGATTCAGATGACTTATAATGCTAGCTCCTAATCAATCACTATAACACGGTGAGTGAATGGAGAGGAAAAACTATTTCAGAGCAAATGTTTGCCTGGGCTTTGGAGAAGTGGTTATTTAAGGGAGTGCAGGGACCAGAAGCCACGTTTCTAGAGTGATGCTGGAAGGATGCTGGTTGGGTGACTGGGGGATCTTGGAGGAGGCGCGAGTTAGGAAGGTTCTGAGCATGGCCTGGGCGCACGAAGCAGGTGCTCGGTGGACGGTCCTGTGGCTTCCCGACGGCACCACCTGCTGGTCACTTCTGGCATAGCACCCAAACTTCAAGCCTGGCGCATGCGCGGAAGCGTGGGGGCCCCTGCCCGCCTGCAACCTGCACCCCTGCCCGCCCCGCCTGGATCCCTAATGCTTCCAAATTCAGGTGCTAAGTTGAGTCCATAAAATGTGAAGTTATAATACCATTTCACTAGAATTTCCTTTTAGGACACGCCTGTCTATGCTTCCTCTATCTGTCCGATTGCGCTGTGGGCATCCTAGGCCTCCCTCCTCTACCCCAGGAGGGTACCATGGCTGGTGCCCAGCCGAGCTCAGCAACTGTGGGTGCCTCACACGTGCCAGTTCACAGGCGGTGCCCTAAACACCTGGAATGTGGCTGTCACTGCCCCCCTCCCACCAGCTCAGAGCAGAACCTGGGCCAGAGAGTCCACCTGTGTCCTCACTGGTCCTAAAGGCAGAAACTGTCCCAAGATCAGAGGAGGGAAGAACCTCTAAGAGACAAGTGACTTGCCTAGGGTGACAAGATAGAGAGTCCAGGTGTGAACCCAGGTCCACCTGTCTTCTGTGTCGGGGCTCTTCTCAAGGGTTAATTTAAACTCAAGGGTGATTTTAGGACAGTTAAATGCTCCGGGATAGCTCTGACCTTGTGGTCACTCAACAGTCCAGCAACTTCCTGGCCAGTAAACCAAACTTCTTGCCCTGTGCCTGCGAGGTCAGGCTCATCCTCCCCCTGAGCCTGAGCTGGTAAATATCCAGCATTACCTGCTACCCTTGCTTTGCTGAGAAGCCCCAGATGAAGCTTCTCACCATGGCAGTGAGGCACCTCAGCCTTGGGAGAGAGGCCCATGCCATCAGCTTTGTCCCGACGGCTTCCAGAACTGTGAGAAGCTTCTGTTGCTTTTAAGCTGTTGACTGCCTGGGCTTCTGCTCAGCTCAGTCATTAAGGTGCACCTGCTCCTTGCTAGGCATGGACAAGGCATCATTTCCCGTCCTCAGGAGCTTTACAAGAGCAGAGATGGGGCCTAGCTCCGATGGCATATTCAGCACCCAGGATACCTATGTCAAATACAAGGAGTCCAGCAAACTTTCAATGGTTGGCACTAGCCACTCCCCCACAACCCTGCCTTGAACCCACTGAAGTTTTTCCAGGGGAGTGTGGTCTCCCAGTTAGAGAAGAGGTCCCTTAAAGGCAGCAAGGTTGTCAAATCCTGTTAATTAAACAAGGCCTCCTTCCCTGCTCTGTGTCCAGACGACACTCAGTAAATATTTGTTGAACAAATAAACACATTTCTATTCATGGCTCCTGGTCACTAAAATCAGCGTTTCTTTAAAAATTCATGAGCGCCATAATGCTTCCCAGTGTGAGAGCAAACCACGTTATGAAATTGGCATGAAACTTCTATTAAAGAGAAGAGTATCTACTTAATAATATTCCCAGAGGGTAGCTTTTTGGGTTACTGCTGTGCTGCGTTATAATTTTCTATAATTACATAGTGTTGACTGTAGTTTACCAACAGAGCATCCATAAAGAAAAAACATAACACTGAAACTACATCACTGCAAGTGTAAACTTTACCAAATGGAAGCTCATCGGTTAGCTGGGTTGAGGGTGGCAAAGAGAATGTTCCCCTCCAGAGTCGTGAGTGGAACTCACAAAATGCGCAGTTAAAACAGCAGGGAGGATCTCTACTAGGAAAACTGTTGGGATGATCTAGGAGTGGAGGGAGAAACCTACCTTTGGCACCACCGGGTGCTGGTAGAAAGGAGTTTGATGAACAGCAGCTCTAACGAGCAGCACCTACCTGCTGAGGAAAGCAATCCTATAAACGGTCGCATGGTAGACAGGAGGGATGTGCTATGATCTGAATGTCTGTGTCCCCCCGGGTTTATATGTTGAAATCTGATCACCAATGTGCTGGGTTGAGGAGGTGAGGCCTTGGGAGGTGATTAGGTCATGAAGGTGGAGCCCTCTTGAATGGGATTAGTGCCCTTACCAAATAGGCTCCAGGAGACCTGTTGGCTGAGGACACAGCAAAAAGGTCTCTGAACAGGCAGAGGGCCCTCCCCAGACACCACATCTGCCGGCACTTTTATCCTGGACTTAGCTTCCAGAACTGCGAGAAGCTTCTGTTTTTTTCAAAGCCACCCAATCTAAGGTATTTTGTTATAGCAGCCTGAGTTGACTAAGACAGTGTGTAGAGAATGTTTTCCAAAGGCAGAGCTGTGTCTGTTGTGTTCACCTGTGAACACAAGCAGGTGCTGGTAAGTTGAATGCATGCATCTGTGTGTGCAGGAGGCCACCACGGACTCAGACAGGACCCGACGTGCCCCGGCCTCTGCCAAATTGCCTTTTCTCTCTGGGTGGTGGTCATCTCTGTTCTAGAAGAGGATTCTGATCCTCCTTCCCAGATTGGCTGAATGTAAGACGGGGGCTGTGAAATCACTCAGCACATAATGTCCGTGGTCTGCAATTAGCTCTGCCTGGGGCATCCCTTGTCATTGGATCCAGCAACATTCAGGCTGGAGGTTGGTGGGAAACTACTCTAGCCTCCAAATTGGCTGGCAAAGCAGGAGATGTACCACCCTAGCAAGTCTCAGGAGGACCAGCGCTTCAGCAGGGACCCCGGCCCCACAGGTCCCCTCCAGCCACCCACAGGGGGTGCATCCCCTCGTGGCTGGGGCAGGGCGCCCAAGGAGGTTGTGAAGCAGCTTCTCTAAGTTATAAAATATGGAGAGTTCTCCCCTTACTTGCAATTTGGGCTCAAACGTTCTCCCAGATAACCAGAGGAGCAGCTATAAATAATGCATGCATATTGTTTGGCCTAATTAACATTCTTCAGAAGTTGGGGGCAATTCTTTGAAGTCTGTTTCTTCAAAGGGAGGTGTGTGTCGAGGGGGACATCGACACACCCCTATTGGGCCGGGCCAAGCTTCTGCCCTAATTAGATATTTACACAAGAGACCCAGGCGAGGAGGGTGGATTTATTTTTAATAAAAGAAGATTAAAATCTGTGTATCTGCAGCATATTAAGGAAGACTGAACCAAATTAAAAATCCTCCCACAACTTTGAATAGTGGGGGCCTTGAAAAGGAAGCATTTCACTTGGAATTTACTAAAACTTGTTTCTTTGAGTCAGAAAGAAAAAAAAAAAAAATCAGGAATCCCCTTCCCCGTCTCAATCCCAACTTCAAATTGGCTTACTGGCGCTCCCAGTGAGGATGCTGAGGGTGATCAGGCGTGCCCTCTGCATTTAGGAGCCATGGTAAACCCACACCCTGCGGCTGGGTGTCCACTTGTGGCACTGCAGCCCCAGGCTAGGAGGAAGGAGCAGTGGAGGTGACATGGCTGGGAATGGGATGGGATGAGGGCCACCCTGACACTCTGCAAGCTAAGGGACCAATCAGCCCAGAGGGTCACACGGGAGCGCAGGCCACACCTGGTCTTCCCAAAAGAAGACAGACCTCCAGACTTTCAAGTGGACTCCCCGATTTTAAATATTTCAAACTAATTTAAAAGTTTTGTAAGCATGTACACTTCCTCCTCCAACCCAGAAATTCCACTTGTGGTCATTGACCCCAAATACAGGAAAAAACCATGTCCACAAAATGACCTGCACCCAAGCTTTGTTTATAAGAGCAAATTAACTGCAACAACTCAAATGTGTATCAAGAGGAGAATGCGGCCGGCCTGGTCACTCACACCTGCAATCCCAGCACTTCAGGAGGCCAAGGCAGAAGACTCGCTTAAGCTCAGGAGTTCAAGACCAGCCTGGACAACATAGCAAGATCTCATCTCTAAAAATAATAATAATAATTAAAAATTATTATTATCAGTGGCACATGCCTGTAGTCCTAGTTACTCACTTGGGCCCAGGAATCGAGGTTACAGTGAGATATGATATTGCAACTGCACTCCAATTTGGGGGACAGAGCAAGACCCTGACTCTAAAAATAATCAATAAAAAGGGGAGAGTGGGAAGGCAGATGGCGGCACAATCGCGTGACTGTGTGCTGTTCTGCAGTCAAAAGGAATGGGCTGCAGTGCCCACAGGAACGCAGATGGGCCTCGGAGCCTGTGGCACCAGAGAAGCAATAGGACGTGTGCTGCGCGGTTCCACTTGGAGGAAGTTCGAGGACAGCCAGAGGAATCTTCTCTGGAGGTGGAGGTTAGAATGGTGTGGGCATCCTGGCGCTGAGGGAGGGGACGTTTTGAGAGACTGAAAAGGGGCAAGAAGGAAGCGTCTAGGATAGTGGCAGATGTCCCCCCTTGGGACCAGGGCATGGGCCGTATGAGGGTCTGCAGCAGACATTTGCCCAAACTCATCACGCTGTAGGCTTAAGGTCCATGCAATTCATATAATTATACCTTTTCAAAAAATTCAAAACTTTTGAAACACAGAACAGGTCAAACCCAGTGATGTAGGTCACATTTAGTCAGTGGTCCCCAATTTGCATCTTCTGCCACAGTAAATGTTTGCCCTTATGTTAGCTAGGGACCCTCACCCTGAAGTGGAGAAGCAGCCCTCACCAGCAGCCATCTATGTAGTGATCACCTAAACTGCTCTGAGAAAATGCTCTATGTTTTTAGGTCAGTGCCACCATGCCTGGCCAATGTGTATTTATTTAATACTTTTAGAGATGAGGTCTTGCTATGTTGTCCAGGCTGGTGAGGAGACAGCTCAGGGTTCAGGGAGCAGCATGGACCAGGCTGATGGTGGTGAGTAGAGGGCAGTTTGGTGGCGTGGGAAGAGCACCCTGGTGGCCAAGAGGTGTTTGTCCCTGGAGAGGTTGGCACGGCTCAGAGGGATAGGCAGAAAGGTCTCATCCCACCAAATTGCTGCCCACCCAGGGGCCCCAGACATGCCACCATTTTGGATTTGTTGGTATGACTTGCCTCTTCACAAAGGTGAGAGGAACACAGGCACCTTGTTCAGCCCCGAGTGGCCGAGGCGCTGCAGCTTCCTGCCTTCCTGCCGGGGAGACCTGTGGCTGCAGCGGAACCAGTGCGGCCCTGCTGTGGCGCCCTCTGCCCCGCAGAACCTCGGGGGTTCTGTGAGGTCCCCCTGACTCTGCCTTTGCCTTGAAAGGGTTTAGGATATGTGGGTGGAAGATGAGGCACATCCGGGGAAGAGTGAGGCAGACCTAGCCATGCACACCCATTGAGCACCTGCTGTATGCTAGTCAGACTGCAGAGCTGAGGGGTCGGAATGCCGGGAGGAGGAGACAGCCCAGCGTCCAGTGAGCAGCGCGGGCCAGGCTGATGGCAATAAACAGAGGACAGTTCAGTGGCCTGGGAACATCACCCAGGTGGCCGAGAGGTACCAGTCCCTGGAGAGGTTGGCATGGCTCGGAGGGCAATAGATCAGAGGAGTTTGGTGGGGCAAGAGAGGTGGGCGTCCTGAACATTAAGAGCTGGAAGTTACAGGCATGGGAGCTAAGAGGCCTGGCACACTTGCTGGAGGGGGCAGTGGGCACATGGTGGGGGCGGGCGAGGTAGGTGGGGCTGCTACCCCAGCTGGCCCCAAGGAGTCTGAGTTCAACTCAAAGGGCAGCAGGATGGGGTGAGAACTTTTTCTTTCTCATAGACATTTCTTAGAGTAGTTTCAGGGTCACAGCCAAATGGAGTAGAAGGTACAGAATTTCTGTATTCCCTCCCCACACAGGCACAGCCTCCCCCACGGTCAACATCCTGACCTGGGATGGGACATCTGGTACATCGGATGACCCACTCTGGGACATCACAGTCACCCGGAGTCCATACTCTATGTCACACTCAGCCTCAGTGGCCACATTCAGTGGGTTTGGACAGGTTTATGATGACCGGGACCCGCCAATGTAGTATCAGAAGAGCTGCACTGCCCTAAAATGTCTCTGCGCACAGGAGCTTTTTAGAAGCACAGAGGCTTTTGCTCTGAAAGCTGCAGGGGGCAGTTAGAGGGGGCAGGCTGGAGACTGGCACAGGAGGGGGTGTGCCTCGTCCCTCCACCTGGCTCAGACACCCACTGGGCATCCCTCCACAAGATGACCTTCCCGGAGCTCCACTCGGGCTTCAGAGAGCATCCTGCATGCTTCGCACTGTGGGCAGGGACAGGTGAGGGAGAGTACGTGGCAGGAGCCCACCGGGGCCGTGACATGCAAGGGTCTGGCACAAACTCGCTGGGCTTCCCATGCCCACGACAGGCCAGTGTCTGCCCTGCAGCCCTGGGCTGAGGGTGGAAATTCCCAGAGCAAATGAGAGGGTGCGTGTTCTGGAGGTGGTAGGAGCTTCGGGGTGAGGGTGTGAGCGTGACTTCTGAGACCCGGCGTCCTCTCTGAAACCTCACACCTAAATCACACGGCCACGTTCCTTCTTGACTCCAGCTGGGCCAGAGGCTCCCTCCTGGCTGCGGGATACTGCTCCTGGCAGTGCTGGCCACCGGCACCCGACTCCCAGGGGCTGGATGGGCCACGTCCGCACAGCGGTTCCAACTGCATCTCACACACTTACCATCATCTCGCAGATCTGTGTCATCCTGACTCTTAAATTTCCTGCCTTGTGGTCCAATCAAAATAGGTCTCACTGACCCAGCCAAAATCTATCTTCGTGAGGCTTTGGCGATGCAGATGTTTCCTGCTATTGCCAGAGCAGGAGGCGGTGTTGGCTGCAGCCCTCACCAACACCTACTCCCAGCAGAGCGGGGCTGAGAGGGACTCAGAGGGAGAGGCCGCCTCCCCACAGCTTCTGTCTCCTCTGCGACCAGGGACTCTCACTCTCCTCTGCTGAAGCCTAAAGCAGCTCCCAGCCACTTCTCCCAGACCAGCCCCCTTGGGAGACCTCAGGAGCTGAAACCCAAGGCAGACAAAAAACGCGGGCTTCTCAGCCTAGCGGGGAGTGCTGAGCCCTGGGCTCTCCCACCCACCAAGCCACTCCAGTCCCACCTCTCACACTCTCTCTGTCTCTCTCTGTTTCTCTGTCTCTCTCTCTCTCTCACACACACACACACACACACACACACAGCATACACACAGACACACTCAGCACACACACATACTCAGCACACACATACACATTCAGCATACACACATAGACACACTCAGCACACACACATACTCTCAGCACACACAGCACATACACACATAGACACACACAGCACACACACACATAGACACACACACACATACACATAGGCGCACACAGCACACACATAGACACACGCACATAGACACACTCAACACATACATACTAAACACACACAGACACAGTCAGCACACACTCACATAGACTCACATAGACACACTCAGCACACACACACAGACACACACATGCTCAGCACACACACACACAAACATAGACACACAGATATACAGTGTTTCAGCACATTTCTAGACAAATGACTAATGTGCACACTGCACCAGGGAGACACCACATTCAAATCAAGGACTTGAATAGGTCAGAAGCCGAGGATGCATCTTTTCACCCCAGGCTTTGGGATCTCCTCTGGTCCCTGGGCCCCCTCTCCCCTCCCAGCCCAGACAGGATCATGCAGCAGTTCCATCAGGACTTTGGAAGCGGAGAGGCCTGACTTCCAATCCCAGCCCCGCCCCCTGGCTTGCTGCATGACTTGGGCCCATTGCTTGGCCTTTCCAAGCCTCAGTTTCCCCAGCTGGGGGAGTAAAGATGGCAGTTCCTGCCTCATAAGATTGTGAGGATGAAACAAGAAAATGCAGGTGGATTGTAGCCTGGCACCCAGCACTCAGACGGTCTCCACGCCGAGCTGCTTTTGCAGGACCACTGTCTTCCTCTCACCCCAGCATGGCCTCAGCCTCCAAGAGGCCTAGAACTCTGGGAAAGGAGAAATCAGGACTGGACACAGCTCCAGGCTTTTCTTGTTTCTCTAAAATACTCAGGGTCCAGGATCCTTTATGGGATCTGCCTTGAGTAGCCAGAGATGGCACGAAGGGAATGGGAACCCTAAACAAGGGTTCGCCATTCCGGGGCTCCCTGGTGGTGTGTCCTGTGTCAGCCTGAACATTCATTCATTCATTCATCTAAGCACACGTTCATCAGCTGCCCCCTGAGCATCCACCATGTGTGTTGGGGTTGCGCCCAGGCCTCTGTCAGGCGGGGAGCTCAGCCTGAGGCCAGGCTGTGAGTGGGATGTGGGATGGGAGAGGGGGCCAAGCAGGGTCCTGTGTGAGGTTCAGGGTACACGGCACCCACGGTGCCTCTCCCAGAGGACCCCTGCCCCTCTCATCTAGGCAGTGAGGATGATTGGGATGGATGGCCTGGCTTTGTCCAAGCCCAGAGCAGTGGTCTCTGGACAGTGATTGCTATTATATTCTCAGAGAAATGCCCAGAGTCCCTCAGGTTGGTCGAGATTTGTTCCTTGGACTCCTCAAAGGCTTTGCCAGAGGGCGGAGGCTGTGTGTGTGTGTGTACGTGTGTGTGTACATGTGCGTATACATGTGTATGTACGTGTTTGTGTGTTTGTGTGTGTGCACATGCACGCTGGACACAGGGCTGTGGCATGATTGCCGGATTGGAGACAGAGTAATTGTGCTCAAAGCAAGAATAATTAATACACTCACCCTTTTCTACAGTGGACCCTCTTATGAAAGTGTCAATGTAAGCAGTCCAGTGTCATACACGTGGATGTAAATGAGATGTGCATTGTCCATCAGAAAAGCTCTAACTCTGTTCCTGGCTCAGCTGATACCTCTTGCGCTAACACAAATCCATTTACTTGACTTTGATTCGCTTATTAATATTGTGACTCTGACTTCAGATATATGATCAGGTTACAGATATAATCAGTTTTTCACTGAATAGTTGTGACTTGGTTTCCATCAGAAGCCCATTTCAGGATATTTCAACAAAAAAACCCAAACAACTGCTGCGTCTTCCTGTGGCTCAATATTTGGGTTTTAGAACAAGAGTAACTAGACAAACCTGGACATATTCTCTTCTTGGTTTATATTTAAAAAAAAAAAAGGAAAACAGCTTGGTTTTGACATTAAGGAACTGGCCGGTAGCTTCTGGTTTCTCTGGGCAGTCCCGCTGGCAGATGCTGGTCCTTACTCTTCTGCCCGCTGCCCTCCCGGTGTCCCCACGGTGGGATCATCCAGAGCCCACCCGGACAAGCTCTAACCCAGATGTGCTCACAGTAGTGCCACCCGCTGCAACCTGAGACACAGTGGGTTTCCGGCACGGGGCCTCGTTGTGGGGAATGGAGTTTGGAGGTAGCGGCGTGATTTGAAGGGGTGGTTTAGCTGTAGCTCAGCCCTGCGGGTGGAGTGTCTTTTTTTCAGGTGGGATGGGAGTAAACTCGACAAGAGAGGATTTTGCACATCAGGGCAGACCCTGCATCTGAAGTGGCAGAGGACGTTCTCCGGCTGCTGCCACGCGGGTCTCTAAAGGGATTGTGATCTCCTGCGGGCAGGGATGTGCCCCCGACCTCCTGTGAGCCTCCCTAGCACTGAGCAAAGCCCTGCGTGACTGGGGACATTCACTGAAATGAGCGGGGTTGGATTTAATGGACTCTGAAGTACAACCGCTCAGCCTCAGATTGACTTTTGCACCCAGGCCCTTGGGACACCGCCACTCTCCCCAGGGTGTGAGGGCTCAGAAAACGCAGTCTCTACAGAATTAGCGCAATCGGAACCCTTGTGAGCAGGTGAAACTGCTGTCCTCGGCCTCTGAAGCATAGAATGCCCCCAAGCCAATGAATGCTCATGCAATTTCCCACCTCCTGTTCCACTCACTTGCCAGTCACTCAGAGAGAGCGCCTGCTGTGGGACTGTGGCCCGGAGTCTCACCACAGCCAGTCACAGGACCACAGGTGCCTGCTGTGAAGGAGGGAAGAAAGGCAAAAAGGCACAGAAAAAATAATCGTGCAGTTTTAAGTTTCTCGCTGTGTCTCTTATCACGTGCCTCCCACGATTCTGCTCACGGGCTGAAGGGTCAGGCTCTTTGAAGGTGATTCTACATTTCTATTCCAGACTTTGACTTCCAGTACAGTCAGTCCCAATTTTCAGGACCAATCCTAGAGTATGCATTCAGTTATTGATCATCAATAGTTTATTGTCCTATCACTGCGTCTTCCCTGGACACGGTAATGGAAGTATTGGTTTATTTATAGATCCTGTTTGAAGGATGTGACAAATTGATTTTCTGTCACAGCGCAGATAAAGTCAAATAAAAGTCACAAGATAGAAGAAGTGGTCTTGACCTGATTATCACATTGAAAGTGTCTTTACTGGCCAGGTGTGGTGGCTCACACCTGTAACCCCAGTACTTTGGGAGGCCCAGGTGGGTGGATCACCTGGGGTGAGGAATTAGTGACCATCCTGGCCAATGTGGCAAAACCCCATCTCTCCTAAAAATACAAAAATTAGCTGGGCATAGTTGCAGGCTCCTGTCATTCCAGCTACTTGGGAGGCTGAGGCAGGAGAATCGCTTGAACCTGGGAGGAGGAGGTTGCAGTCACAGGAAATTGTGCCATTGCACTCTAGCCTGGGCAACAAGAGTGAAACTCTGCTGAAAGAAAGAGAGAGAGCACGAGAGGGAGAGGGAGGGGAGGGGGAAGGAAGGAAGGAAGCAGAGAAAGGAAAGAAAGAAAGAAAAAGAAAGAAAGAAAGAAAGAAAGAAAGAAAGAAAGAAAGAAAGAAAGAAAGAAAGAAAGAAAGAAAGAAAGAAAGAAAGAGAAAGGAGGAAGGAAAGAAAGAGGGAGAGGGAGGGGAGGGGAGGGGTAAGGGGAGGGGAAAGAAAGGAAAGGAAAAGAAAGAGTAAGAAGAAAGAGAGGGAGAGGGAAGGGAGGGGAAAGGAAGGAAAGAAAGAAGAAAGAAAGAAAGAGAAAGAAAAGAAAGAGAGAATCTGTACCATATTCAGAAGCCCTAGAATCTCCCGCACTACCCAGGCCCCTCCTGAGTCCGCAGCACTGAGTCCCCAGGTGCTCCCGGCACACCTGCTCTCTGAGAAGCACTCAGTCAGGACCTAAGGTGACGCCCAGCCAGGAAACAGGGCAGAGCCAGGGCTGCCCCCTGACCTTGCGAACGTGAGAGCTGTGCCCCTCCCAGCCTTCCTGTCCCTGTGGAGGAATCCCAAGGCCCTACTGCACATTCTTCAGGCGTTTTGTGACGCTCGGGCCCAGAACAGGAGGTGCCCGGCAGCTTTGGAATCAATGGTCCAGGACCTGGCCCGTCCGTGCTGACACCCCAGTGAGAAGGAGGCACACACCTCCCTGCTCTCCTCCTGGCCACCCTCCCACAGTTTCACTGGGTGCTGCCCCTCTGGGCTCTGCCTTGCCTCTCCAGAGGCCCCTCCAGAAAGGGCACGACCGTGAGAAGACCCGACTCACGGGAGCTCAGGTTCAAGTTCAAAGAGAAAAGCAGACAGGGAGGCACACAGAGCAGTGGACGGCCTGCCCATGGCCTCGGAGGCGTCCAGCAGGGCTTTGCAGGCGGGCACAGGGCTGGGAGGGGTGGGGAGGCAGGTGCGATGCCAGAGCCCAGTCCTGTGAACAAGGTCCGGGAGAGGACCGTTGCTTGGAAAGAAACCGCGATCACTGCTCCCGAGTCACCCCTGGAATTCTGGTCATCTTGACAGGCTGTGGCACCCTAACGTGAAAAGACAATCGTGAAGACAATGAAAATGACTCTGGGCGCCTCTCCCAGGGAGTAGAGAGTGCCAACTGCGTTTGCTACATCGTGGCCCCCGTTCCCCACCTGTGCTTTCACTTCCACAATTTCAGTTACCCATGGCCAACTGTGGCTTAAAATACATGAGTAGAGTGCAACAAGATACTTACAGAGTGGAGAGAGACCATGCTCACGTGACTCCCGTGACAGCATATTGCTAGAAGTGTTCTGTTTTACTACTGATGTTAATCTCTCACTGTGCCTGATTTATAAAATGAACTTTATGTAGGTATGTACGTATAGGAAAAAGCATAGTATATATACATAATATGTACAGGAAAAAGGATAGATGTATACATAATATGTATAGGACAAAGCATAGTAACTGTGGTCTAAAATAGGTTAGTAGAGTACAAGATATTTAGAGAGAGAAGAGAAATACCACGTTCACTTGACTTCCAAGACAGCATATTGTTAGAATTGTTCTATTTCATTATTGTTGTTGTTCATCTCTTACAGTGCCCAATTTAGAAAATAAACTTTATGTAGGTATGTATGTGTAGGAAAAAGCATAGTATGTATACATAGTGTCTATAGGAAAAAGCATAGCATAGGTACATAGTGTGCATAGGAAAACCCATAGCATAGGTACATAGTGTGTATAGGAAAAAGCATAGTGTATATACATAGTATGTATAGGAAAAAGTATAGTATATATACACCGTATGTATAGGAAAAGGCATAGTATATATACATCGTATGTATAGGAAACAGCATAGTGTATATACATAGTATGTATAGGAAAAGCACAGTATATATACATCGTATGTATAGGAAAAAGCATAGTGTATATATGTAGTATGTATAGGAAAAGCGTAGTATATATACATCGTATGTATAGGAAAAGGCATAGTGTATATACATAGTATGTATAGGAAAAGCATAGTATATATACATCGTATGTATAGGAAAAAGCATAGTGTATATACATAGTATGTATAGGAAAAGCATAGTATATATACATCGTATGTATAGGAAAAAGCATAGTACATACACACAGTATGTTTAGGAAAAGGCATAGTAACTGTGGTCTAAAATAGATGAGTAGAGTACAAGATATTTAGAGAGAGAAGAGAGACACCACGTTCACTTGACTTCCAAGACAGCGTATTGTTAGAATTGTTCTATTTCATTATTGTTGTTGTTCATCTCTTATAGTGCCCGATTTAGAAAATAAACTTTACGTAGGTATGTATGTGTAGGAAAAAGCATAGCATAGTTTATCTGTGGCTTCAAGGGCTCTTGGAATGTATCCCGCACAGATAAATTGGGGGCTGTTCTATATAAATTGATGGTGCTTTCCATTAGAGCCATTTCAGTTTTCATGGAGAAAGTAACAAGACTGCAGAAGTATTGAGGGCAATGTCCTTGGTGTCTGTTAGTTGGAGTTTACTTTTGTCTGTGGAGGTTAGCCTTGTTGTCTTCAGGGCACTCTTTCAGGATCATAGTCTACTCCATAATAATAATTTGGTCTTGGTGAGATCTCAAGACGATCCCAAACACAATTATCTTTTCACTGCTTAGGTAGTAACTTTTAATGAGTAAAGGATTCAATCAGTATCTTGGTATTGGTGATATATCTGATTTGAAATGACAATCAGCTACTACAAGGATGGAAAAAATTAATTATTGGTAATCTTTGAAGCTCATGAGGAGTTGTAGGACATTATACATTGTTCCCAAGTTTGAGATTAGGTGAAGAAACCTTAGTCTTTTATCTTTAGTTTTATGTGACTCCCATTCAAGAATGAAGAGTTATCACTTCAAGGTTTTCAGGGCCTTCCAAGCTGTTCTTTCAAGACAGGGATGATTTTCTTCTATAGGGAGGAAATGTATCCAATAAAAGTCTAGTCATATATAGTTCATTCTGTCTTATTTGGCCCCAGCTATTGTAAGGTTCATGTTCTTTAAGTGGGTAATTGGCCAGTGGGATTGTTGGTTGTTGATTAAATGAATTCAAGTATGGCTTTAGGGTCTGAGAAAATGTGCTTTCGAGAAGCTTCCTGTGTCTCCAGCTATCTGTGGGTCTGTCATCTTTATTGGAATGGAGATAGACTTAATTCTCACAGAATAAGCTCTTCACTTTTTATTCGTTTTCAAGAGGACACTATACATAATTGGAATTATGCAAATTAGAGAATTAGAGTTTGGTACATAGGAAACTGAAATTATGCCTTAACAGACTTCCTGACGTGCCAGCGTTCTCACGGGCTCTTGGCCTGGGTAGAGGGCCGTCGCTTCCTCCGCTGGACCCTGTGCCTGTGCTGGCCCCACCCCCTCAGCATCTGGCCCTGCCCAGTCCAAGTCAGGCAAGGACCCCCAGGAGGAAGCCCCTCAGGGAATGGGATATACTGTGGCTTTAAAATTTCGTTTGATTTTTAAAAAATTCTTTGATAAAGTTGAGTGTATAATCCACAGGTGTGCACTTGGGTCTTCTGCAGTGTTTATATAAAAAAGCATTGAGCCTGGCACAGTGGCTCTCGCCTATATTTCCAGCGCTTTGGGAGGCCAAGGCAGGAGGATCACTTAAGGCCAGGAGTTTGATATCAGCCTGGGCAATATAGCAAGACCCCATCTCTACAAAAAATACAAATCAAATTAGGCAGGTAGAGTTGTGCACACCTGTAGTCCCAGCTACTTGGGAGGCTGAGGTGGGAGAATGGCTGTGGCCCAGGAGTTTGAGGCTGCAGTGAGTCATCATCAGGTCACTGCACTCCAGCCACCTGGGTAA